>APFE030849369.1:4385-22637 GCA_000404065.3 Pinus taeda | reverse complement strand
TATTCTCCCATGGATAGCTTGATATTATGGCACTTTCCAGAGCAATTTATTATTCCTCCATTTGCAACCATCACTTGACACTTTGGTGCTGGATATAAGAAGCAATTCAATTCTTTTGCTACCTTACAATGAATGAAATTGTGGGTACTTCCTGAAACAATCAACACAATTACCTTTTTCTTCTTGATTTGTCCTTCTATCTTGATGGTTTGAGGAGTGGTAATTCTACCAATGCATTACAAGATATGGTCAGATTCATTTCTTCTTTATCTAAGCTTTGTTCCTGGAGTATATCCTCTTCATTTGACCTTTCATGCTCCTTTTCTTCTTCCTCTTCACAATCTATGTAGAATAATTTATTCTCAGCACACTTATGACCTTTAGTGTATTTGCTATCACAACTGTAACAAAGCCCTTTTGCTCTTTTTCTTCCAATTGTTGTGGTGTCAACCTTATAGGTTGTGGAAGACTAGGGGCAACAACACTTCCATCTTTACAATTGTGAGTGGTATGCTTCCTAGTTGCCATAATTTTGCTTTCCATTTTTCATGCTAACCTGAATGCCTTCTCTAATGAATCAGGTTCCCAAAGGTGAACATCATGTTGGATATTATCCTTTAAAGTCCCTAGGAACACATCAATCCTATGCTCCTCTCGAATATTTTTTACCCTTATGTTCAATTTTTGGAAGTCCTCAATGTGCTCCATTATTGAACCCTTTTGTTTGAGACTTACCAATTGGCTAAAAAAAGTGTTGCTTTTTGTATCCTCATAATGTGTTGTCAATTCTTCCATAAAAATTGCCCAAGTGATAATTTGTTTACGAGAGCAAAGCCATTGATACCATATAAATTGATTTGGTTCCAAATATAAAGTTGCAATACGTACCTTTTGTGTGTTTTGCACATTATTAAGATCGAAAAATTTCTCCATCTGTAATATCCATGCTGCAGGATCCTTGCCATCAAACTTCGTCATATCGATTTTTTGAATATGGTGGGTCTTAGATCCCACATTAGAGTCCATGAAATCATGATTAACATTTCTTTTGTTCGCATCATGAGTTTCCTTTACTACCTTTTCACCATTAATAAGTATTTCTTGTAGAAAATTAAGTAGGAATTATAATTAATTAGGATCAATGTTTTAAACAGCTAATTTTACCTTTGTAATAATGCTGAACTACAATGAAAAGTTCTCTAACAAAACTGATGTAACTAATCGGACATAACCAACAACGGTTGGAAAACCTAACAGTTTTCTAACAGTTGTTTTAAAAGAGGAACATAACATAGTGTGGGGTTCGATGGTCAGAGAAATGAGAAATAAAGGATTGTAATTTCTGTGCACATTTCCTCTCCAACGTCCCAAAGACCGTCTACATTATTTATATGAAATTACATTTGTTTTATGTACAGTACAGATTGTTGGTAACATTCTTACAGGCTTATGACACTGGAGTCGTAACGAATTTAGAAATTGAACGTAAGCACACAGGTTGCAAATAAATCCAAGGAAAGTGCGGTGGAACCAATCATACAGTCCTCGAGACCACATATATAATTGAACGTCAAGGAGACGGAATTAGCGAGCCCAAACAAACAACAAAATGCTAAAAATTTCCAGGTATGCAAATGAACAACCATTTACAGTTCCATATTTAAATTAATACAGACGAGAAAATAGGATTCTAGTTCATTTACACACACACACACACACACACACACACACACACACACACACACACACACATATATCCTCTTCGAAACAAAATAAAAAGGACCTGTTCCACAATTATATCATCCATGCCTATGACAAAGCGGGAGCTGAACACAGTACGGGTTTAGAACCCTCGACCCATTACAATAACCAGGCAGAGAAGGAGCCCAGTGTAAACATATAGTGAAATTGTGCACAGACAGCGACCTAGAAAATCATAATTAAATAGACTCTAACAACCTCAGCCTAAGGCCGAATAGAAGCAACCGAAGAATAGAGAACGACACCACCCGTGTCTGGCCGGTGCAACCAAATTTCCAGGTGCTGAAACCGTCGAACAGCCATACCTGCAAATGTAACCAGTTAACAAACAGTATTAGCAACCGACAGTAAAAAGAAATGAGGACTTGCAACATTACAAAGCAAACAAGTTTTAGTTCTTTACCTAACGAAGGCAAGCCACAACCATAACAATTCCACCAGGTCACCTTGCTCACAAGGAGCCAAAACATTAGTTGACTGAGGGAAAAGGAGCAGATATTGATAACATGGAACCAGGCGAACTTACCCTGTGAGTGACAGAGAAACCGAAGAAGTTTGACACCTTAGTCTGCTAGATTCGTGGAAGGTCAACTTGAAACCAGAGGTTTGTCACCTGATGCAGCTCCAACCAGAAAACGAGCACAACAACTATGGAAGATATAGGCATCAAAACCATATACCAAGGAAAATGAATGCAGAGACGTAACAGTAGGCCACAAACACATAACGAATAGTCAAAACTTAGCATGGACCGGGCAAGAATTGAACCTACCAAGTTGACACAGCCTTTGTCGGACGAAGAGGAGAGACTTTCAGATCGAAACCCTGAACCAGAAGGACGCAAGCACAGAACTCCATATCGAAACCACTAGAAATCGCCGAGAGCGCATAACTCACAGAACCAGGGGAATGAACAAGTGAATGACTTGGGCATGGGTTTGAAACGCCCATACCAAGGCAGGCTCAAGAATCCCAAGGAGGGACAGTTGTCAAACTACCAGAGGCAAACGTACCAATCACAATCCCTATCATTAAATTCAATTGTCGCCGAATTGATTTACATAAAAAAATCAGCTATTCATTATTAACTGTTGCTTTACTCCTGCATCGATATTCGTTGGAGGTGTATTACGTGGGCTGGCCCAATCATAGATTCCCAAATATTTCCAAAATCTACATTCCACATAAGTTCAACAATCTATCAAATTCCAAAGTATTTTTGAAATCTACAATAAAAATAATAAAGCTAAGGGAAAATATTTCTATAAATTCAAAGGTACTTTTGAAATATACAATCAGGGTTAAAATACCAGATTTGACTGTCCAAGGGAGAAGATCGCTACTTAAGTCTAATATGAAAGTCATGACATTGTTATCTTTTTATAAAGACATTTTTATATTAATTAAAATTTTAAAGCATTAAATTTATATAGAAAAAATTAATTATTAATTTTGTTGTGTAATTATTAGATATTTAAATTATGTTTTAATATGAATATATCCACCATATTTTAAAAGAAAATGTTGATTCTTTCAATATTATAGAGGTGAAAATTTCTTTTCATTCATATGGTTGATTATTCTTTATCAAATTAAAATTCATACAAAAACTATTCAATAGGATATTTTTTTCTAAATTAATTAAAATAATTTAAAATTAAGATTATTTTTTTTAAATTAATCAAAAATTTAAAACTTAAATTAAAATATTTCTTTATTACATTATTTTTTAAATATATTTGTAAATGTTTTTATATATCAACTTCGAAATTTATTTAATAGAATAAATAATCATAGTAAAGCATATACACTTTATAATAAATTCTTTATACAAAATAATATATACATTATTAAAATATATGATAAAATATAGATATCATTTAAATTCAATGATATATATTTTAACCTAAACCACATTTAAGATAATGGTAAGAGATGCATATTATTTATCAACTATTTACTTTGTTTCATGTGAAAAGGCAATAAAGTATCATGATGAATTAATATGGAGTAATGTTTTTATTATTATTGATAGTTAGAATTTGGAGGTGAAATGATGACGGAAGGTTTAATGGAATTGAAAGTGATTTCATAAAACCAAAATTTTCATGTTGTGGCTTATGATGAAAAAAGTATCTGGCTGTTTGGGATATCTTTTAGACGAAGTTTATGTGTGGAGGGTGGTGGTCACCTCTTTCTCGATGATGAGAAATATGATAATCATGTATTCATATCATATCTTTTTTTCAAAATATTGGGCATTTTTGTAGATAAATTTTACATCATTCTATATCTTGGATGGGGATTGATCTCCAGGAAGCATGGCATTCCTAGTATTCTAATCTATCAAGTCCATCCATTAAAGATCTTCCACTTATCATATGTTGGGGTTCTTTGTTGGTAGGTAGCAATGTTTTGGGCGAAAAAGTATGTTCCTTCTCATGTTGTTGGTGAAGTATTAGCAATTTGAAGCCATTTACCCTAGGAAAAGATCTCTCATGCTCCTAGAATGATTATTCCAGAATGTATTGATCTTTCAAACTCATGGGGTTATTTTTATGGTGCTTCCATTAACAATGGTTAGAGATGTGGTGGTGGTTTCCCATTATTCCTCTCCTCAAATCATTGTTTTAGAGTCTGAATGGGTTTGGGCTCTGGATCAAATAACAGAGCAGAGCTTCTAACTTACTTGCAGATACTTTCTTTGTTCACAAAAGAGAGGGGATGCTCATGGATTGAAATTTTTGGAGACTCAAAACTTGTTGTCAACTGGATAAATGGATTATTTGCTTGCAAAGATATTTTTTTTAACCTATTAATGAAGAAATATCTAGTATAGTTGTATCCTTCACATATTTCTCATGTTTGCACATTTATATGAAAAGGAATTAGATGAAATATCTAGTACAGTTGTATCCTTTACATATTTCTCATGTTTGCACATTTACATGAAAAGGAAACAACCTTGCATATGATTTATATAAAGATGACATCTATTTGGAAAAATAAATTTGGATCATAGAGAAACAGATTAATGAATCCATTGAAGTGCAATATTGTACCATCTGAATGACTAGTTTTTGAGCCCTCTTTTGTTTTTCTTTCTTCATTTAGTTCAGAGGAAACTTTATTTTATTTTGCTTTCTTCATTCAGTTTAGAGGAAACTTTATTTATTTTTTGTTGTTATGCTATAGGTATACTCTCATGCTCTATTTTTAGTTGTTTTGTATCTTTCTTCTCAAAGTTTGAAGTTTTTGGGATTTTGTAAATGTTCGGATATTGAACGCTTCTATCATTAGCTCTTTATGTCTTGAATGCATGCCTATACGGAATTCATCTATTTATGATTTACAGGATGTAATAAGTTGTTAGTCCCTTTTAAGGATTCTATCATATCCTTGTGTATGTGCACTTTTTTGCATATCATGATTTTAAAATATTTAAAATTGGCTAGAACTTAAAGCAATTTTGGGAACCCTCTTGTCTTCATGTTGTTTAACTTATCCTTATAAGTTAATTGGTTGGTCATAACTATGCTCTTATGGGTGAAAAGCTTTCTTTTATGAGGAGGATACAATAAAGTCTATTTCCTTTAATTTTGAGATTAGAAGTTATAAAGCTCATCTGGATATACTCTATCTTTCTCCATGACTCTCTAAAGACACTACTTCCTTAAACTTCACATCTATATAAAATAACAGGGTTAACAAGAGTGGAAGAGATGAGTTTGTTCTTATTTCAAGTTTAAATATTTGTTGATTTACAATTGTTGTCCAGCCCATAATACGCTTTCCTCCCTCCATTTAAATTGTCTTAATCCTAGAATTCGAGTCAAACTTGTGATGAATATATATTCCCATATCTTTGCATAAATATAATTCCTACAAGTTGTAATTGTTCTTATACAAGTACCATATGAGATCTTATTGGATTTAATTATTATGACTTGTGTTTTGTCATAATAGTCATACTAGGCATTGGAGTAGATACCTTGAGGATTCATAGTTTCTTACAAAGATTATTAGGACTCCTAGCCATAAGAAATGATAACATCACTTAAAAAAGAAGAATGGCATTGGAGTAGATACCTTGAGGATTCTTAGTTGCTTACAAAGGTTTTTAGGACTCCTAGCCATAAGAAACAATAACATCAACGTATATGAGCAAGAGTTGGGTCAAAGCAACTTGCTTCCTCAAACAATTTTCTAACTTGTGAATGTATACGTCAAAACCTGTAAGAGACAATAGACAACCTTGTTTGACTCTCACATTACAATTCATTTTTTTTATGGACTCTTATTATCTTAAGCTTGGCAATAGCATTATTATACAATCTTGTCACAATAACCCTCAATTCAAGAGACATTTTAATCTTTTCCGTGGTGTTCCAAAAATCAGTCTCAATGTCGAAAGCCTTTTAAAATTAATGAAACAACAAAGAAGCTTAGTTTCACTATACCTAATAAAGCTATTACTAAATCCCAATTGAATTTATTGAGAAAAACTATTATTATTCTTTAATACTAAAATATAGATATTCCTCTTATGAAAGAAAAACAAACTTACTTCTCATTACCAATGTTGTCAACCACCGAGGCCACAAATTAGCAGGAAATGCAAGTTTCTTGCCGAAATAGTTTTTTGATTGTGGAAATGGATTTAGCACCATCAAGAACCCATGGGGCACCCAAAATCCTGAAGTCTGACAGTTGTAACCCAGATTTTCAAAAAATTCTGCTAGATTTTATCATAATCTTACTAGAATTTCCATTATTTTCCCAACTAATTTATATTTTACACTACCACATAAATTCACCCATCATCTGTCGAAAAATATTAAATGATTAACCAGGGTTCTCACTTCGTTCAATCAATCCGTGATCCACGTCTAACCGTTGTCCACGGTGGAAAGTAACGTGGCTTTCAAAAATAATTAAACAGGGGTCTCACTTCGTACAATCAATCTGTCAACCACGTGTAACCGTTGTCCAGGGTGGAAAGTAACGTGGCTTTCTCTTCAGTCACTTCGCTAAAAGGAATTGCAGTCATCTGACTGCTTGAACGTTTTATCACAACACTTTGTCAGCTGACGGAACGTCCACGATTACAGTAATCAGATTCAGAATCTTTAACGTAGATATTCTGGTACATTTGAAACTATATCTTAAATCTGTAAGGTAAATACTTTTTATAAAAGTGTTCTAAAAAATCTATAATGGAGAAATTGTCAGCGATGGCTTTTTTCGATAACCTTCTCTGGTGAGAAAATATTCGTTGTAATTAGAAGAACCATATTGGTTAATTTGAAATGGCGATTAAATTTGAATGATGTGATTATTCTGAAAAATATTTATTAATATTTATAAGGTTAAATTAATATATATTTAATAATAATATAGAAAGTTTTGTTATGGAATGAATTGTTAATTTTGATGGCTGAACTTATATGGATTGTAAATTCTCAGAATATCTTGAAATTTCACTTATAGCAGCAAGGTCAAAGTTGTTGTTTTTCAGTTTATACTATATGAACTTATATTGATCGCAATTTTTTTTATAATATTTCAAATCTGCTGTCTGTCAGGGGTATTTTTATCTTTATAGCAGATTTCCAGAATTTCACAGTTAACAGAGAGGTCAAGCAATTTTTAAAATTTCACAGTTAAGAGAGTTTAGAGTGAGGTTAATGAGGTCAAGAAATTGATCTTTCTCTTCATAATCAGATTCTTGGATATTTCCAAAATCTATAATAAATAAATTTAACAATTTGTCAACTTCCAAATATTTTTAAAATCTACATTTAAAATACTCGAGCCAAAAAAAATGCTATCAATTCCAAGGAAAAAAATTGCTATCAAATTCCAAGGCATTTTTGAAATATGCAATCAAAATCAAAATACCAAATTTAAGTGTCCAAAGGTCTACAATAAGAGTTAGGACATTGTTATCCTTTTATAAAGACATATTTATATTGATTAAAAATTTTAAGTATTCCATTCATATAAGTAAAATTAGTTATTAATTTTGCTTTAATAATATTTGATATTTAAATTATGTTTTAACATAGATGTATTCGGCATATTTTAAAAGAAAATATTGATTCAGAAAATGTTGATTTTTTCAAGGTGATAAATTCTTTTCATTCATATGGGTGATAATTTTTTATCAAATTAAAATTCATTAAATAATTTTGTGATTAATTTTTTTAATTATTTAAAATATAAATAATTTAAATTTTAAAATTAAAATTAATTATTGTTTTACATTTAATTTTAAGTTTTTTAATTTACCTGTGTATTTATTATATAAAATAAAATAAATAATTCATAATAAATATATACATTTTATAATAAATATTTTATACAAATTAATATATAATATATGATAAAATATAAACATCATTTAAATTTAGTGATATATATTTTAACCTAAATCACATTTAACTTAAATGATATGTATTTTAACCTAAATCACATTTAAGTTAAAAGTAAGAGATACATATTATTTATCAACTATTTACTATGCTTCATGTAACTATTTACTATGCTTCATGTAAAAAAGTTAGTAGTAGTAGCAGTTTGGAAGTGAAATGGTGGTGGAAAGTTGTATGGAATTCAAGTTGCTTTCATAAGTCCAAAATTTCCATGTAGTGTTTTATGATGGAAAAAAGTGCCTTTTGGGATATGCTTTAGAAAAAGTCTATGTGTGTTTAGGGTGGCTGTCTTTTTCTCAAAAAGATGGGAAATATGATAATCATGTATTTATGTCATATCTTTTTGTCAAAATATTTGGCATGTTTGTAGATCAATTTTACATCATTCTCTTTCTTGAATGGGTGTTGAGATGGAGGAAGCATGGCACTCCTGGTATTCTAATCCATCAAGTCAATCTATTAAAGCTCTTCCACTTATCATATGTTGAGGTTCCTAGTTGGAAGGTCGCAGTGTTTAAGGAGAAAAAGTATATTCCTTCACTTGGAGTTAATGCTTACATCCTTTTCAAAATATTTGGCATGTTTGTAGATCAATTTACATCATTCTATTTCTTGAATGGGTGTTGATATGGAGGAAGCATGGCATTCTTGGTATTCTAATCCATCAAGTTGATCTATTAAAGCTCTTCCACTTATCATATGATGGGGTTCCTGGTTGAAAGGTAGGTAGCAGTGTTTAAGGAGAAAAAGTATCTTCCTTCACTTGGAGTTAATGCTTACCTTTTATATTTATAATGTTGGTTTATGAGCAGTTGGCGACCGTTGAGAGATTCTCTCAACATTTCTTTCTAAATTAAGAATAAATTAGATTTGAGAAACTTTATGTATTAGAATAATCTCTAAATTAGATTTGAGAAACTTTATGTATTAGAATAATCTCTAAATGTACATGTGTGTGTTGACTGATACACTTTTGTGTGAAATATATAAATACATTATTCAATTTTTAACATGGTGTCGGAGCCTATTTAACCTAACTCCCTCTTGGAAGGGCCCAGCGGCATAAGGAGACTGTAATTTGCTAGCGTCTTTTGCAGTGTGCATAGTTGAGGCTGTAATTTGCTAGCGTCTTAGCGTCTTTTGCAGTGTGCATAGTTGAGGTGTACATGTGACGTGAAGCCATTGATATGCCTGTTGATGTGAGTTGAGAACCGTGAGCTCAGAACCGCGAACGATCCTAGATAGCGGGAGCGGGGTATATGTTCGCTCACTAGCAGCGCAAATCTTCAGGAAGCGAAGACTTGACCTACCACACGGATCTAATTCAAATCTGTGGAGATCACTAAGACCTGAAACACAAGTCTGTGCCACGTTGGAGCTGTTTTTTCAGCTGTTGATCCGAAAGGCAGACGTGAATTCAATATGTCAATCCCACCCGTTTGGCGTCCTTGACCGTGAACATGTTGTTAGACGGGTGCGTGAGAAGGAATTCTTGCCATACTTGTGGTTTGCGCAGCGGAAGCGTGGTGTGGTTGGACAGAGATTTGAAATAAAGATGATTGGCGAGCTATGTACTAACTGAAGCACAAAACATATCACTCTGCATGGAGTCATAGTAAAGGCATGTGTCTTGATTGTGCCATATGGAACACTCCGCAATTTTATTTACAGTTGTTGTTGGGAATCTGATCCATTTATTCAGAGTCTCTGGAACATAATCAAATACATATAAGAGATATATGAGAGAAATTTGAATGCAGTCATTATAACGCAAAAGCTTAGATCAGAACCTTAGATCAGTTGTTATAGGGTGTGGATATTGGTGAAGTTTTATTTTTAGAGGGTAAAAAGTTCAATAGGGAAGATGGTAGGGCAGTTGTGGATTTAGAGAAAGACTTCTTATTTGTTGAAGATGTGGGAGTGGTTTTCTAATGAGGTTATATGATGGTTGTTCTGTAATTGACTTAAAGAGGTCCTTGATTAGGGAGTTCAGGGGTGGAACTCGGGAATCCAACTTGTTGACTACACCTTTACAAGGGTTATGAGGCAAATTAATAGAGCCTATATGTAAACCAGTTAAAGAATGATTGTTTATTTTGTTGCTTATGGGTGGTTCAATAAATTTATGTAATGTAAGATAAGAGAGAAACTTGGAGATAATGCTTACATCCTATATTTGTAATGTTGGTTTATGAGTTGTTGATGATGGTTGAGAAATTATCTGAACCTCTCCTTTTAAATTAGGAATAAGTTAGATATGAAAAACTCTATATATTATATTAATTTCTGAATGTAAACTTTGTGTGTGTTGACACGTACACTTTGTGTAAAATATTTAAGTGCATTATTCAATTTTTAACACCTTTCTCATGTTGCTGGTGAAATATTAGCAATTTTAAGCCTTTTTTTAGGAAAAGATCTCTCATGCTGCGAGAATAATTATTCTTGAATATATTGATCATTCAAACTCATGGATTATTTTGATGGTGTTTCCATTGAAAATGGTCAGAGATGTGGTGGTGGTTTCTCATTATTACTCTCCTCAAATCATTATTTCAGAACTCGAATGATATTTGCAAATATTTTTTTCGTTGGCAAAAGAGAGCAGATGCTCATGAATTCAAATTTTTGGAGACTCAAAACTTGTTGTGAACTAAATAAATGGATTATTGATGTCAACTAAATAAATAAATTATTTGCTTGTATGTATATTTTTCTTAAACCTATTAATGAAGAAGTATCTAATAGAACAAGCTTGCAAATGGTTTATACATAAAAATGATATCCATTTGGAAAAAGATAGTGGGATCATTAATGAAGCCATAGCCATTCAAATGTAGTAGCTTAATATCTCAATTTTTGAGCCCTCTATTGTTTTGCTTTCTTTAATAGTTCAGAGACAGCTTTATTTATTTCTTATTGTTATGCTTTAGGTATACTCTCATTTGTTTTCAATGGTTTTGTATCTAATTTTTCAAACTTTGAAATCTTTGAGGATTTGCTCTGGTTCTTAAATGTTAAGGTATTGAAAGCTTTTAGCATTAATTCTTTATATCTTCCATGCGTTCCCATATAAAATTCTATTTATTTATGATTTGATGAATCAGTGATCAGCCCCTTTTGGAAATTCTATCCTATCTTTATATATACACATTTTTTTTACCTATCATAATTTTAAAATATCTAAAACACACTTTTCACTATATATATATATATACAAAATTTACTATCATCGTTTCCATAAATAAAATTATGGTATTTTTCTTTAAAAAAACAAACAAATAAAGTGAAGTAAAAGCTTGTAATCAGAAATTTGAATCGAAGTAAAAACATGTAATTACATGTAATTAGAAATTTGAATCCAACCTTAAAATTGATCATCACTGATGTTTCTCGTTTAACACAAAATGTTTATTTCTTTTTCATGTATGGAGATTAGTTGGAACGAGTTTATTGTTATCCATAAATGCAATCCATTTAAAAATAAAAATCTCTTATTTATAAGTAATTTAATAACTTATATGAATAACAGATAGATTATATTTCCTAGCTGATATGAATGATAGGGAAACTATATTTCCGGATTAATCTTTGAATATATATTTTAAGTATTTGGGGTGTACTATGAACAAAATCAATTATTAATTGCAATTAAAACCTGTTAATTTTATTTTATAAAATTATATTTTTAATATTAGTTTTTAAAATAATAAAAAATATAGTTCTTAAACTTAATAATTTAAATGAGAAGTTTATTATATTTTTTTGTTAGGAAGGTCGGACTATTTTGAGTTACCTTTAACCATTCGACCATTAAACTCTAAAGTCTCGCGGACAATGAGGACTTTAATATTATAAATTTAGTTTAATTTATATTTATTTTATTTATTAATTTTTAATTTCTATTTCATATTAATTTTCTCAATATTTTATTTTTAAAATAATTATATTTTTTTAAATTATAATTTTTATTGGTTAATATGATGATTATGATTAATATCTACTAAAAGTATATATGATCTATGAAATCTTAAAGAGTAAATATAACTCTATTTTTATGCTTAAAAGCTCAAGAAAGATGATAATGTGATTTTTTTTTTTTTAAATTTAGTTCTAAGTTAGACAATTTAAGATAAATTATTTTTCATCTTCAATCTTCTTAGAGTCACAAAAGTATAAGAGTCCTTAATCATATGATGTTTTGAAAACCAACTAAAAGCTCACGTCAATATGGAGCTCGAGATCATGAGAATTTGTTCTTATTTTACTAATGTTTATTTTCTTAATTCATGATAATTTTCGGAGAAAATCACATAGAGTATATTTGGTCGAGGCGATTTCCAACCAACACGACTATATTTGACTCCCCATGGAAAATAATCTTATAAAACAATTGAACGGTTATATATGTTTAGTGAAAGGGATTGCTTTAAAATGGTTAAATAATAATAATTAATAGTTTAATTTATTCAAATAAGTATATTAATAAAAAATTTATTTTATTTTAATTTTTAATTTTATTTATAATATTATTTGTTATTTAAACTGATTTATTAATAATAATACTATTTATTTATTTTATTATGCCATTAAAATGAAACAAAAAAATAAATAAAATAGATAAATAAATACACCAAAACCTTGAAAAAATTATTAAAAATAGAAGTTCAAAAAAAATATATTTATTTATCTTAATTAATAAATAAATAGATGGAATACAAATACAAATATAACTAAAAAAATAAATAAATAATAAAATGGAAAATAAATAAATAAATTTTTGTATATAAATAAATAGATGAAATATAAAATAATATATAACTAAAAAAATAAAAAATAAAATAAAGGACTAAAAGGAGAGGGCGGGAATCCAATAGCTACTAATTTTCTAACCGTCTTCCCTATTAATGTTATTAGAAGACCTCTCAATTTCAACGACTTTTGTAAACTTGGGGTGATGAAAATGAGAAATTTTCGCGACGACCTTAGCTTCCTCAATGCATATATGATGCTTGGTCTTCACTGCGTGCTCTGCTAAAGCAGAGGATTTGGTCCTCCCATGCTTGATATCAGCGGCATGTTCCTTAATCCTTTGGTTAATAGATCGACTTGTTTCACCAATGTATGAGGTCCCACACGAACATGGGATGACATAAACACCTTTCAAATCCATAGGATTTACCTTGTCTTTAACTGACTTTACGGAGCTTCTAATTGTGTTGAGGGGTCTAAAGGTTGAGGGAACATTATGTTTCTTCAAGATTCTTGCAATCTTGTCTTTCGTTCCTTGGACGAAGGGGAGGTGAACTCCTGAACGTCGATCAATCATGTCAGTCTTAACCCTAAGACCCTTACCAGCTTTGAGGAAAGATTTAACACCTTGCTGCCTACTATAATCATTCTGAACAAAGACATTAAGAAGATGGGACTTCTCTTTATAAAGGTGGTCCTCTTCTGAAATCCTTAAATCACAGGTGGCTAATGTGTTGAGAACACCTATGTTTTGAGCAGGAAAATGATGGGAACTTGCATGAAGGTACTAGTCAAGATAGAAAGATACTTTTGATTTTCAAGATTTAGACTTATCAACTCCTCTCAGTGTCTTAGTTTTCATTTCCCCTCTAACTCCTTATGATCCCTTAAATTGTTCTTAATTTTTGATGTATAAGATTTTTAATATCATCATTACTTTGCACAATGATCTCCTCCTTTATCCTTTAATGGTTTAGTCAAGAGGGGGCATCCTTATGCCATCCCCACTTTTAAAGTTGAATATAGTTTTGGATTATATTTAGAAGCAATATTAGGACACCTTTTGTCTTCCATGTTGTTTAAATTCTTTTATAAATAAGATACCTAGTGTTAGGCATGGGATCCCCCCAAGGCAAGTTTTGGGGCTTGAAGCCCAAGTTTTGACTAAGTCCAATGTAAAGACTCCACGATATGTGAGCGCGGAGTGCGAAGTTGTAATTGAGTCAAAGGGTTATCCACCATTATATTTGTAATGTAGTTTCGGCTTGAGAGTTCCACCCATAGTCCGCAGACCATGGGATTGTATAAATAGAGCGAGGCTCTAAGTATAAAGATAGATAATTAGATAGAAGAATATCTAAGGATGAAGCATTGAGTTTAAATGGAAAGTCGAGTCTTTGGGTCGTAGAGTAGGAGAAGGCTCTACGACTGAGTGCACAGAGGCCTAGTAATCCGTAGCTAAGTGCGCAGACTCTTGTAGCTGAGTGTGCAGGGTAGGTCGAGTCTGTAACTGATTGAAGCATTAATAACAGGAAGTTTTACATTATTTCTGTGTATTATTTCCTGTTTTATGTTTTGAAGTATATTGGGCATGAATTGTAAGGTTACTGCTTATTTGCTACGCCAACTTATATGAAAATGTTGAATAAGTGAATATAATATAAAGTATCTATTTAGGCGAGGATAACTAACTATCATAAGAAGATAAGTAAGATCAACAATGTAACTTGGGGAAATAGTGCAGATCACTGCTCTAGCAACGTTAAAGCTCCACAACCCCTGGTTAGGGCTACATAAAGGCGAATACAATAGGGCGCGAAGGCTTCACAGGTCAGGAAAGTGCGAGGAGCGACCCACGTAAAGGTATTTACAGTTGGACTAAATCAACCCCTCAGACATCTCAAGGGTGCGGAAACCTGGTTCCAACATCTCCCCATACTGCTTCGGGTGAGACCTCAGTCTGTCCTCCATGGGTTGTTGCCGAAGGGGCCAGTACTACAGGGATTTATTTGGTTAAATAACTCTAAACCTAGGTCAGGCCCCATCAAGCCAACAAATGGTTCTGTTGCCGAGACCAAAATCTACATAGACATGTATGATGTCGTATCATTGGAATCCAACTAAGAAAGAAATTGAAGGTTGGTTAGATAGGAGAATCCATGAGTTCACAGTGCAGGAGAATAGGAATCCATGACTATCAAAAGAAGAGTGGTTAGACTGATACCTGTGCATGAAGATCCACAAAATTTTCTTCCAATCTTTCCCTACTGAGTTGTATGAGTGGATCACGAAGCTAGTAGATAGCCAAGGAAGGTGGAAACTCAACAATACTATTATGTGGATCCCATAGTTGGTGCACGGATTGGAAGCATCAAAGGATAAGATCGCACGCATTGTTGACCACTGGCTCGATCAGATTATAGGAGGATTCATTACTGAGTTCCCGGTAGATACTTCAGTTAGCTATAGCGAGGCAGAGTGATGCTTTCTCAAAGGACCGCGAGGTAAGTACATAAAGTCTTTGAATACTTGGATTAAAATTTTATTATGTGAAAGTTACGCAATTACCTTGATTTCCAGAGCTACGCGAAGTGGAAAAACCTACAGAAACGAAGAGAGTAGGGACCAGAGAATAACCCTTTGATTTCACCTCCATGAGGGGACGAGGAAGAGCTTGCAAAGGTATCACCAAGAAGTGCGATCAATTTGATAAGGCAAAGGATTCTACGCATACCACTCGCACCCACACCACCAACAGCTTCACTGCCTTCACCCCCATCTTTGCCAGTACCACCTCTGCCACCACCATGAGTCAATATGGCAAGCGCGATAAAATTTCCTCTGTTCAAGGGAGTAGGAAATGAAGATTCGGACCAATTTTGGTTCGTGATAAGGGTTGTATGGAAGCACAAGGAATCACATATGATAATATAAAGAAAGTGACACTGGTTAGTGCCTGTAGGATCACGCGCTGACCTAGTATATTAAGCATTCTAATGTCAATCTGAATGCAAGGATTACGGATATCCAAATTGCACTGAACAGAGAATTTAGCAAGCCAAAGTCAGAGGCACAGTCAATCATTGGATTCAAAGAGATCACAATGCTACTAGGCGAGACTCCTTGGAAGATGGATCAGAGACTGAAGTGCACAATTCACAAAGCTAATATGACTTTGACAGATGAACAACATCACGAATGGTTTGTAGCATTGTTAGCGCTGCATTTGAGGAATGCGTTGTCACAATAGAGCTTAACAACCCAGGCAGAGGCCTTGGATATCACAATGAGGTTGCATGAGACCCTGATACAGGATCCTAACTTGGGAGTTCAGCAGATCCACATGCAGTTGAAAAACTTATGCCTTGAGATGCAGAGATTGAAACAGGATAGGACAACTCGCCTAGAAGTGCGCGAAAAAGTATGGTGCATAAAATGCAAGGGTTAGGGACATGACAAGGACCACCGCCCAATGTTCACAAATTACCTCGCGGGAGGAGGGCCGATGTCGTTAAGACTAGAGGCATAAGCAGGACATAGTGCTGCACCTGCTTTATGGTGCGATTTGTCAAATAGAGGGAAGCATGCTACAGACAACTCCCATTTTTTACAGAAGTACACATAGAACGCAACAATTGTTTTGTAATTTTTGTAGATCAGTTGGACACGATGAACGTACTTGTAGAAGCTATGAGTTGATGATAGATAGGATTCCCACCTACAGAGTTCAAGCTGAAACACGACCCCTTAACCAGAACGTAGGAGTGGCATGAATCGGATTTCAGGGGTGTGAACGAGGCTGAGGTGGAGGAGGACCTGGAAGAGGTCGCAGACAACTGATATGTTATAATGGTGGGGGGCCAGAACATTATGCCCATGATTGTACAAATCAAACATGTCCATCATGTCTGTATTGTACCTTGTTTGGTCATGAGATGGAGGATTGTCCCACGCTCATAGCTAGGCTACGCGATAAGGGAGCGATCCAACCTCCCTCAACTCAGAACCTACAAATGATGAGGTCAGAGCCACGCGAGGAAGACCCAAATGTGAACATTGTGCTTCGAAGTGGAATTACAATAGGAGATGATAAAGGCAAACAACCTGAAGATAGTACTTGGGTTCGCAAGGCTTCGATGAAAGAACCAGAGTTTGATTTGGAGTGCGCTAAGGAAACCTTCATGGAATCTAGGAAGAGCTTCACTAATGCCTCCACTTCAGGAAGCAAAGATAGATCAGAGCCAGAAACGGACCCATCTATGCTTATGACATTCCTAGCAACATGCATGAAGCTACTGTGCAATAGTAAGGATGTAAAGGGATTGCAAGAACTCATTAACAGATGCACTGGGATCGCGTTAGGAGAACCGCACGTAGTGTGGAATATTGGAAAGCATGCGACAAGGACGGGAAGAGAAATGAGGTTGACCGCGCAGATTGGAGAATATGAGATGGACCAAGTTATTCTGGACCTAGAGTTGGACATGAACATCCTGCCAAAGCAAACATGGGAGCACATGGGAAGGCCTATGCAGCAATGGTCTCCTATCCAACTGTGAATGACGAAACCAGCAAAATATCATACCTATGGGGAGATTGCAGGGAATCACCATGGATATTGAAGGAGCAAGCGCGCAAGCAGACTTTGAAGTGATAGAGATTGTCGATGATAGCAATCCCTACCCCGCGCTCTTAGGAATCGATTGGGCCACTAATATGAATGGTGTGATTAATTTGAGGAAGCACAAGATGATTTTTAAGAAAAATTCTGTTATGAAACCAGCTCACAAAAATATAGGAAAAATAGATCGACACCTTAGAATTTAGCCTCTTCGAGGGGGCAACCTCCTTTACATTACATAAATGAACAATTCTTGGCTGATTCAAATGACAAAACCTCCTTTCTATATATAGGAGTATAAGGAGTCACAATATAACCGAGCCGGCCTAACAATAATAATATAAAGCCACAAAAATAACAATAGAGGGATTCTATGGGGCACAGAAATAATAATATGGGGGCAATAGGGGCACAACAATATAAATAAGGGGTACAACTACCATAGTAATGGTAATCACTAGTATTATAGGGACCCAACATGCCCCTCTCCTTCAAAAAAGTGTTGTCCTCAACGCTTGAGTAGTTCTAGATACTTCTGTATAAAATTCTCATCCTCCCATGTCGAATCTTCTGCAGATAAGTTCTTCCTCTTGATAAGATACTCCGAAATTGATCGATTTCGTAGCTGTCGAGATCTTGTTTCTGTGACTGCTTCCGGTTCCAATATAATTTTTCCTTCCTCAT
>APFE030849367.1:60306-75838 GCA_000404065.3 Pinus taeda | reverse complement strand
TTAAATAATATTGACAATTTCGATGTGGCAAATTGCTTTTAACAATTTTTTTAGTTGACATGAAAATATATAAACTTATAGATATGCATGCATTTGTTTGCCATTTTGAATATATAAATAAATATACACTTTTGAAGTTTTAAAAAAAACAAACACATACATTCACATCTTTACAAACTAGTAAAGATATATACACTTACAGTATATAAATATACATTTGTTTACCATTTTAAAAATATAAATGAATATACACTTTCAAAGTTTGAAAAAATATACAAACACATACATTTACATCTCCACCCACCAATTTCACAAGTTTCTCATAAAAAATATAAACATGTATGAATATATAACCTACCCTCATTACATTTATATATTTATATTTTTCATGGTTCATTACATTTATATATTTATTATATTTTTTTATGTTATCTTTCTAACTATCCTTATTATTAAATAAATGTTTATAAATTAAATAAAAAATAATAATATTTATAATGTGAAAGTGAAAAACTCTATAATATACTTAAGTGAAAAATTTCTTTTTTTTATTAACTTGACAATGAGTTATGATACCACTTTGTTACATATTTCTATTACATTTATCCTAATCACACTTGCAAAAACATGATTTTCATCTCTCATATATTTTGTCAAATATTTTGTATGTAATTAAAATAGAAACATTCCTTGAATTCTACTTGTAATATACTAATTGAAACATGCCACTCAATCATGCAACCTTTGGTTTTTGTCTTTGAGGTATTTTATCAAATAATTTGTATGCAAATTGTAATAAAACACCTTTAACACATTTCTTCAAATTTTTTGTATGCAAATAGACATATAACAATGATAACAATATTATCCCCTGTTGGAAATGTAACTAGGTTTGGCCTTCATAATTATCATTGTACTTATATCAATATGCATTTCATGTAAAAGAAAAAAGAAAAAGAATAAAAAGAAAGTTTATTATTTTCTAGTCAAAGCATGTTCTTCATGTTTGTTAGGGCTTATTGAGTCAAAATAAAATTTGTCACAAGTCAAAATAAAATTATTTGAGACAAGTCCCATTTGGACTTCTTGAAAGAAAAGAAGGAAAACTTTGTGATCTATAATGTAAACTTGAAGGTGATGGTAAAATTGCAAGTAAAATTTTATGTATTGCAGGCAATGGATCAGTTTGCAAAACACATAAAATTATGGTTTTTAAACTTAGTAAACAACATAAAACAGAGACAATATACCATATCATAAACACATAACAACAAAAATGATAAAGGAGTTCACCCCTCTCATGGGCTACATCTCCTGGTCTAGCTTTCAATGATGGGCCTCTTTTATTAAGTGCTCAAATTTGTGTTTACATAGATTTACAGTACTCAAAGTGTAAATATTATATCTCCAATGGCTTTAGAACTGTCAAAAACACCTAGGTGAGCTCTTGTTGGGCTCAATTTGGCCAAAAACTAAAGAAGTTATGCTCTCCCAAATTTTATTATGCTAACTGCACCACAAACTAGACTGGACTACTAATTGATCTATGCTTTATGCCTTTCCAGGGTGCGTCGAGTGAAAATTTCGCCTGGCGCCGACGAAAAACGCGTCGAAATTGGTGCATTTTGTCACTTGATTAAATTGCGCAGTAAGGCCCTGGCAGAAAAATAGGACCTCATGGGGTCATGCACTTGGGAGCTGGGGCTAACTACCCGCCCCCGTCAACGTAACCCCTGGGCCTTCAACGGTTGGTTCTATCGCAACATGAGACTTAGGGATTATCCCCTAAACTCCTCACCCAAACCTAAAATTCCACGCTAAGCGCTCTGCGATGGTAGCATATGGTTACATGGTGTGTGATATGACTGGGGTTGGTCCCCATTTTCCGCGCCCAAATCTATTGGCTTAAGGCTATTTGACATATGGTCCAGTGGATCGTGTTTGATGGTGTCGAAACCTAGGGTCGGGGCTAAGCTGGCACCCCTAGCTCCCCCGCCTGTGGTCCTATGGGTGTGGGCTGACCGGGGACTAGGGCTTAGCCCCAGCCCCGTCCCCCAAACCACATTTTGTAAAACTTTAAATAGAAGTTGGGCACCATAGTAGTTAAGTACTACCATGCACCCTAGCGGTAAGGCGTTGCACTGTTGGATTGGAGGTCGTGCATTTGACTCTCCCGGATGCTCGTTCTCTATACAAAATTTTAATGTACTGTTGGGAGGCCACGTCATAGCCTTCTATTGGCCCACGTGGCGTCCATTCATTAGACCACTTCAAATCCACTTTAACCAATGAGAACATAGAAAAATTTGAACCAATCTGAAAAGGACAAGTGGCAGCCTACCATTAGTCTAAGAAACCTAATCAACACGTCGAATCACCCTGCCCAGTTAGCAGTCATGCAATCAGTCTGCAAATTTTTTACATGTTTGGGAAAACGATCAGAACGCGATGTCAGGGGCATACTATCTCGGTTTTGAGCGATTCAAGTTGTGTTGGATTCAGGTCGTCTATATCTACACACTGGTATAGGTTTAGAGCACTTTTGAACACTTTGAATTTTGAGCACTTTTATTGATCCCTTAGATCACTCCTCCACACTGGAAGCTTTTGGACCTCCAAAATACTACTTTCAGTCAACAAACAGATGAGTGTAGAATTCCCTCACCCTTCCAATCTCAATCCATTTGGATTTGCTTGGATTTTGCCTTTGAGTCCCACACGAAGGTATTCCACCTTCCGTCATTTTGAAGTTATTGTTCTTCTATCAAGGATGGTGTCTTCCTGTAATTCTTCAGGAAATTCTGGAGAGAAATCTTCTATTGAAGGAATCTGAACATGCTCTCCTTGATCATCAATAAAAAGAGGCTCATGTAATCTCAAATTCTCAACATTAACAACTACATACATTTGCATATATGGAGGCAAATTCAACCGGAAGGCATTATTACAATATTTTCTAGAATCTTAGAAGGTCCATACCTTATTGGTTTCAATTTTTTAACTCCTCCTTTAAGCCTCTTCTTGCTAATGTAAATCCAAACTTCATCTCCAACTTGAAAACTGTGGTCCACACAATGCTTATCATGCCTTGTCTTATACTTGGCTTGACTCTTTTCCAACTGTTCTTGAACCATCTAATGCACCAATTGAACTTGTTTAATGAATTGCTTGGTCTTATCAATGTCAGTATGACCATCAATAGCAACAAGTTTCCCAAAGATAAAATCTAAAGGATATTTTGGTAAGTAACCAAAGCATGCCTCAAGTGGATATGTTTGAGACAATGAATGCGTTGCTCAATTATAAGCATGTTGAATGCAGTGTAAGTGTTCATCCCAAAGCTTAGGATGTTTGCTACAATAACCATGAAGAAATGTACTACCATTATGTTCACCACTTTTGTATGACCATCGGTTTGTGGATGAAATTTTGTACTCTTTTTCAATTTGGTTTCCATGAGTTCCCATAAGCTTGACCAAAAGTTCCCGAAAAAATCGAGAATCTCGATCAGAAGTAATGGATTTGGGCAACCCAAAATGTACCCATACACGTTGAAAGAACATTTGTGCAGTATGTTCAGTTGTAACTTGCTTCTTACAAGGCATAAAAATACACATCTTGTTGAAATGATCCACCACAACATAAAGATAATCATGATTTTTTTTAGACATAGGCAGTCCTCCTACAAAGTCCATAGAAACACTTTCCCAGGGATGGGAAGGAAATGGAAGTGGAGTATACAATCCTAATTTTCTATTACTAGGCTTACTTGTAGCACTAAAGAACATCCTCTTACATATCGTGACACGCTTTCGTTCATTTTAGGCCAATAACAATACCTTTTGTAATTGTGCCATCGTATTGCCTACACCAAAATGGCCAACAATAAGAGAAGTATGCACTTCCCTTATGGTGTTGACTCTTTCACCCTGTGGAATGCATAACTTTCCAAGATGATACAAAAGTTTAATAATGGACATCGTAATCCAATTCCTCTACTTGGTTTCCTTGACACAAATTTGCATATACATCTTTAAAGTCATCATCTAAAGCATATTGTTCAACATAGCTCTCATGCATGATATAATTATGCTTAAGAATAATTGAAGCACTAACAATTGGTCTAGAAAGCATGTCAGCAACCTTGTTATAGATACCTTTCTTTTACCTTATCACCAAGTGGAATTGTTGCATGAAACCCATCCATCTGAAATGCCTCACTTGTTTTAGCTTGGTTTGTGATTACAAGTATTGTAATGGTTGATGATCAGAATGAATGATATTTTCCTTTCCCATGAAATAGTGTTTCCACTTTTTCACACTTTGCACTAATGCATACAGTTCCTTGTCATATGTAGGATAGTTAACTACTGCACCATTAAAAGTTTCAGAATGGTAACATATGGGCTTACCATGTTGCATCAAGGCCGACCCCATGGTATATTCACTTGCATATGGTTGGATCTCAAATGGTTGTCTTAAATCAAGAAGCGCAAGAACTGGAGATGTGTTGTTTCTTTCCTTCAATGCATCAAAGGCTTTATGTTGCTTCCTCCCCACTGAAAAACTTGCTTCACACTTTTCAAGGCATGTAATGGAGTTGCAATTGAAGAAAAGTTAGAAATGAACTTTCTCCAATATTGGGTTGCTCCCAAAAATCTTCTAACTTCAATTACATTATTGGGATTGGGACAATCTACAATGACTTTGACCTTTGAGGGATATATCTTCAATTCACCCCCTCCAACAATATGTCCCAAATACACTAATGAGGTCTTTCCAAATTCACATTTAGACATGTTTAAAAATAACTTTTCTTTCTTTAGGACATCTAAGACTTGCCTAACATGCCTGACATGTTCTTCACAGGTTTTACTGAAAATCGATATGTCATCTAAGCATACAATTACAAAATCATCAAGAAAAGGCCTTAAAACATCATTCATAACTCTCAGGAATGTTGCAGGATCATTACAAAGCCCAAAAGGAATAACTAACCATTCAAACAAACCTTGCTTTGCTTTGAAGGTTGTCTTCCATATGTCTCCTTTAGCAATCCTAATCTGATTATAGTCACTTCTCAAGTCCAACTTAGTGAAATATACAACATCTTTCAACTGATCAAGCAAATCATCAATTCGAGGAAGAGGGTAACAATTCTTTACCGTAATATTGTTCAAGGCTCTAAAATCTACACACATGTGCCATGCACCATCTTTCTTTGGGGCTAAAACAATTGGTGACTCGCATGGTGATGTGATTGGTCTGATGACCCCTTTATCAAGCAACTCTTAGATTTGTTTCTTGATTTTTGCATTCTCCATAACTGACATTGTGTACATGTCAATGTTTGGAAGAGGACAATCTTGCTGCAATTGGATCTCATTGGATTCCTCTTTTACGAGGCAATCTTTGGGTTCCTGAAACATCTCATCATAGGTGTTAACAACCTCATACAAATCAAATTTCAACTTTGCATCACATCCTTGGAAGGCTTCACTTTCAACATTCTATTTTGGTTTGATCATCAAGAGTACAAATTTCTTACTGGAATTAACAAGCCTCTTCATTTGTCTAGCATTCACAAGTGATGAATTCAACTTCTTGCTATGTGCTCTAACAATTTACTCAACACCATCTTTAAATTTGTGATATTTGTTCTCATGGCGATGAAAGATAGCTCTCCTATCATATAGATATGGGCTTCCCAAGACAATACCACAAATGTCAAGTGTAATAACATCAAGCTCTACCTCATCTATAAAGTTTGCAGTGATGGAAAATTTCAATTTACATATTTTTGTCACATGCAATTTTGCATTGTCACATATCCAACCTAAAGGATAAGGTTTAGGATGTGGAGTGGTTTCCAAATTCAATTTCTTAACAATGTATTCAAAAATAAGGTTTGCTTGTGACCCACTATCAAATAATGTATCTATATTGGTATGTTATGAAATGACTCTAATGTGGAAAAGCTCTATTCTTTCTTTTTCATGTTGAGTTTCATTGAGGCTACTTGAAGAACTAGTACTTGCAATAGAGTCCTTACCTTTAGATCGCATGGATGTGACCTTTGTTTCATCTCCAAAATTGGATCCTAAATCATGTTGTGTAGTTGCAACAATCTTTTATTTCCCTTTGTTTAAACTTTTTGAGTCTCATTTCAGGATGAAGTTTCCAACAATGGTCTTCATCATGGCCTTCTTTTGAACAATGTATACATGTGATTTTTCTCCCTCTTTCTTAACTAAAGCATTCTTCTTCCATTTTCCTTTGAATTTCCCCTTTCCTTTGTTTGCACTCTTGAATGGATTTTTTCTACCCTCTTGAGGAACATTCTTCCCTCTTGCTTCTAAATGAGTTGCCTGTACACAAACTTCATCTAGTTTTGTAGGGTTAACATGAGAATTGTGTGTCACAAATAACTATGCAATCCTCCAATGTATTTGAGTAGAGTGTCTTGAGAGGATAAATCTATACCCAAAATCAAAGCTCTTTTTCTAAATTCTTGGGTATAGCTTTGCACATTTTGACCTTTAGCTTGCCTAAAGTTTTGCCAATCCATGATAGCTTTTTGCATGTATGTTAATGGATAAATTGCCTTCTTATTGCAACAAAATCATTCCAAGAGGATAAAACCTTACCATGTTTCTTCATGTCCTCTTGAGTTTTGGCCTCCCACCAAATAAGTGTTGCACCTTCCAACCTATGAGAAGCAAGCTGAATTTTGGTCTCATCATCCTTGATTCTTTGTATCCTACAATACACTTCAATATGACGAATCCAATTATCTAATTTCTCAGCATTTACCTCTCCATTGTACATAGGAAATTCAAAATTAATGTCAATCTTTTGCAAAAAAGTTTTACCATGTCCCTTTGGAGAATTTGGAGGTGTTTGTGAAGGGGTAGAAGAAGTAGAAGATGAGGATGATGATGGAGGTGAAGGTGGTGGTTTGTCACTATTCCCTCCATTCCCTTTTGGAGGCTTGTCTCCTTTTCCTCCATCTCCTTTTGGAGGTTTTGAGCTCCCTCCATACAACCTTGAATTCCTCTCCTCATAAAGAACTTTTACCATTTTAGACATCTCAAAGAAGGCTTATATTGAAATTTCTTTCATCCTCAGACATCCCTTCAAGACCTTCCTCATGTGCCATGACTATAAAAGCTTGAGGTGTATGTGTTCCTTTTGAAACAATGTGAAGCCTTGGCTCCACAAGTTCTCATTCTCATATTTTAAGGTTCGACCTTGTTAGCATCAAAAAACACTTTGCAAACAAAATCAAACCTTCATAATAACCTTGAGATCTGATACCAAAATGATCTATAATGTAAACTTGAAGGTGATAGTAAAATTGCAAGTAAAATTTTATGTATTGTAAGCAATGGATCACTTTGAAAAACACATAAAATTATTGTTTTAAAACTTAGTTAACAACATAAAACAAAGGCAATATACCATATTAGAAACACATAATTTTTTTTTTTTATAAAGGAGTTCACCCCTCTCATGGTCCAGTTTCCAATGATGGGCCTCTTTTATTAAGTGCTCAAATTTGTGTTTATATGGATTTACAGCTCTCAACATGTAAATATTATATCTCCAATGGTTTTAGAACTATCAAAAACCCCTAGATGTGCTCTCGTTGGGCTCAATTTGGCCAAAAACTGAATAAGTTATGCTCTCCCAAAGTTTCTTCTACTAACTGCACCACAAACTACACTAGACTACTAAACGATCTATGATTTACTCTTTTCTGGGGTGCACCAAGCAACAATTTTGCCTGGATCTGGTGAAAATTGCGCCAAAATTAGCATTTTGTTGCTTGAATAAATTTCCTAGTAAGGCCTTGGGCGAAAAACTAGTGCCACATGGGGCCATGCGCCCAGGGGTTGGGGCTAACCACCCACCCATATTAGCATAGCCCTTAGGCCTTCGATGGTTGGTTCCATAGTAGCATGAAACCCAAGTATTATCCCCTAAAATATGCACCTAAACCCAAACTTCTGCGCTAAGTGCTCTGCGATGGTAGCATATTATTACATGGTGTGTGATATGACTGGGTTGGTCCCCACTTTCCGCACCGAAATATGTTGGCTCCACGTTGCTTGACATATGGTCTAGTGAATCATGTTTGATGGTGCCAAAACCTAGGGCCAGAGCTAAGCCCGCACCCCTGGCTCCCTTGCCTGTGGTCCTATGGACGTGGGGTGACCAGGGTCTAGGGCTTAGCCCTAGCCCCGTCCCCCAAACCACATTTCACAAAACTTTAAATAGAAATTGGGTACCATAGTAGTTAAGTACTACCATGTGCCCTAGTGGTAAGGCGTTGCACCGTTGGATTAGAGGTCATGTGTTCGACTCTCCCAAAGGCCTGTTCTCCATACAAAATTTTAATGTATCGTTGGGAGGCCATGTGGTAGCCCTCCATTGGCCCATGTGGCCTTCATTCATAAGACCACTTCAAATCCACTTCGACCAATGAGAACACAACAAAATTTGAACCAATCCGAAAAGGAAAAGTGGAAGTCTACCATTGGTCTGAGAAACCCAGTCAACATGTCCAGTCACCCTTCCTAGTCAACGTTTAGACTGCCCAGCCAGCAGTCCTGCAACCAATCTGCAAATTTTTTACCTGTTTGGGAAAAAAATCAGAACGTGATATCGGGAGCCTACAATATCGGTTTTGAGCAATTCAAGTTGCGTTGGATTCAAGTCGTTGAGATCTATCCACTGGTAAATGTTTTAAGCACTTTTGAACACTTTGAATTTTGAGCACTTTACTGATCCCTTGGATCATTTTGTAATGAGTCAAAATAAGTCAAAAAGTCAAATTTTTCCTCCACAAGACCAAGTCGGCCTCTTAGACAAGTCAACCTTGAATAGGCACCTATTCGACCTCCTCGAAAGTGTATAAATACAAGAAGAGTTTGACCTCATTTGGCATAATCACACAATTTGATTTATGTGCAAGAAGAGAGAGAAAACTAGCAAAAAAAAGTCAAGGAAGAGCGAAAGTCAATGGAAGTCAAAGGGGAGAGAGCGGAGATCAAAAGTTTATTTTTTTCCCTAATTCTCTCACATGTGTGAATTTCAGAAGCTGTTGTAGGGGCCAAAAAATTTCAAAAGTCACTGCAGGTCCGAAATTTTGGATTTGACTAGTTTTGAAGGAAGTTGACCACCGTTGTCTTGGGTTGAGTCTGCATGTCCACATGCAACATATTAACTTGCACATAAAGATCAAGAAAATTTTCTTACAACCTCAAGGTACAATTTCAATATAATCCACAAAACACTCATGGCATTTTTCGTATTGATTCCATGCAACTGTTTCCTACAACCATGTAAAATTATCACATAGATATACACTAATTTCAGTAAAGAACTAATCATCATATTCATAGCTCACAATTAATAACATTATTTAAGATCTAACAATGGCTAAAATTGAAGGTGGTAATTTGATTTTCCACCCAACTATATACTAGTTGCAACCTGTATTTCTTGTAGTAGTCACCCCCAAGCTAGATCCATGATCCAAAGGGATTCTTTAAGCAAACACAACTGGAAAGAATACTCAGTATTACGAGTATTAGAATTTCTCGTTACATGTGGTTTATTAGTTGTGGCAAGCACTTTAGTAATTCACATTTTTGGGAGGTTTATCAATTATGGCAAGCACTCTGAGAGTGGTTTATCAGCCCTATAGAAAGCACCTTGGGTGGTTTATTATCCCTCTTAGCAAGCACCCAATGGTTTATCGGTACTTTCAGCAAACACCCTCTTGCCTAGTGGTTTATCAACTTGACAATAAGCACCTTGGTGGTTTATCAACCTTCTTAGAAAACACCCTTCACCCAACCCTTCTAATTTTTCCGTTGAGCTTCTTCGATCTTGGACTCACGTAGTCCACAATTTCAACATAGGGAATCTCATTCCCCCAACCTCAGTAAGTTACACCAATGCTCAACTTGTGCTCAAGTTTGGCTCCTTGCCACATAAATCAATTTCTATTCTTCGTCCAAATTTTTCTATCCTACCCCTCTTTTGTTGGTCGAGTGCTTTTTTAAAAAATTTCTTGTGTGTCTCTTCATATTCCTAATGGAATGTTCTTTTGGATCTTTCTTACTAGTTGCACATTTTATTTAGCAATAGTGCTAGCTAATACCACTTAGGTTCAACTTCCTTTTCCTCTTTAGATCGTGGATCTATGGTCCCACTCTTCAGGCCATTGAAATAAATTCATAATCGTTTATAATCAAAGTCATAATTACATTTCAAAAATCAGGGAGAGTCTATCAATGGTGTTACAAAATCCTTGACCGAGGTGTCGAAAAATTGAGCCAACGGAAAGTGAGGGGAAGGGGGGGAGGGAGGAAGTCTGTTACCTCTCCTTTTATTAAATAAGGGGGGATGGTATGGCCATCTCACCCCATGCACTCGCACGTGCCAACAACCTCAACATTCTATCACATTAATATGGTAGATTGTTAGGTCCCTATAATACTAGTGTGGCCCCCATATTATTACTGTTGTGCCCCCTTTAGCCCCCATATTGTTATTGTTGTGCCCCATTTAATCCCACTATTGTTATTGTTGAACCATTACATTATTATTGCTATGTAGGCCCTGATTATATTATGACCCTTTAAAATCCTATATATACCAAGGAGGTCTTTTCATTTGTATCATCCAATAATTGTTCATTTATGTGATGTAAAGGAGGTTTCCCCCTCGAATGGGGCTAATTTTCAAGTCATTGATCTATCTTTTGTTTTGTTTTGTGATCTAGTTGCATAACATTTGGTATCAGAGCTTTGGATTTTAGGGTTTCGCTGCTTCAAAAATGACATCTTGGCATTTTCACTATAACTTTTTTTCTATGAGGCTTTAGAAGCTGAAATTTCAACCACCTGGATAAGAAACCTGGGTAAAATTTGTGTAAAAATTTCAGAGCTTGTTTTGCTATATTTTCTAAGATAGGGTCCGATGAAGTTAGGGTTTTTTCATGATCTAGAATTTAGTCTCAAACAAGTGACCTAGTGAAAATTGTCATAACTTTCTCTAAGAGCATCAGATTTGAATTTAGTGAAAAGTGACTAAAATTACAAGGATTGTAGTTTGTTTTGTATCATTTTCAGGGTCGAAGGTTGAAACAATGACATGATGCATTATGTACAAATTCACTCAGTTGAATCAGTCCACAACTAGGTCATCGTGGGTGATTGGGCATAAATTTATCTTGAGGAATCAAATCTCAATCTAACTTGTGGTGTTAGAAAGAAGACTCAAAGGGATACCATAAGAAGAAATTTTAGAGCTTGAAAAGCCAAAATTACAGAGATAAAATAGTTTCAATATTGAGCTCCTAAAATCAAGAAAAAGGTGTGTATTTTTTAAAAATTGCATAACTTTTGTTTGAAAAATCAATTTGAAGTGATTTAAAGGGCATATTGAAGCATAGATATCAATATTTGGTTCTAAAATTCCTCCCAAACAAAAGAATCTTACACCCATTAAGCCCTCAGAAATCTCTACTATGACGAATGAAGAGGAAGAATTGCAACATGATATTGCTCTCACAAAGAGCAACCGAAGATGAACTAAAAGGATACATGGATGACTTAAAAAGGGACATGGATGGTCTAAAAGAGGAAATAAAAGGCGACATGAATGGTTTAAAAGAATACATGGAAGGTTTGGAAAAGTTGCTAGAAGAAAGGCTTCCTAATGGTGATAAGGTATTTCATGAAACTCATGAAGAGAAAAAACATAATGTGAATCATGATTTTAGAGACTCCAACTTTGGGATGAATACCAACCATGTTCCAAATATCGATATGCATAAGTTTGATGGCAATGATCTAGTAACATGGATACGGTAGATGGAGAAATTCTTTGATTTACATGATGTGCCACAGACACAAAAGGCACTCATTGCATCTTTACATTTAGAAATAAATCAGCTTATGTGGTATCAATGGGTTTTTTCTCGTAAATTAACTATCACTTGGAAATTTTTCATAGAAGAATTGGTAGCACATTATGAGGATACAAATAGAAATACCTTCTTTAGCCAAAAGGGTTCAATGGCGGATCACATTGAGGACTTCCAAATATTGAATATCAAGGTAAATGATAATACAGAGGAGCATAGGATTGATGTTTTCATGGCTACTTTAAAGGATAACATCCAACATAACCTAAGTAATTGAAGAATTCATTCAGGGTGGAAAGAAAAGTTGAAAGAAAAATTATGGCAACAAGGAAGTCTACCACTCACAACTATAAAGATGGAAGTGTTGCTACTCCTAGTCTCCCACAATATACAAGGTTGACACCACAACAATTGGAGGAAAAAATAGTAAAATGACTTTGTTATAGTTGTGATAGAAAATACACTAAGGGTCATAATTGTGTTGAGAAGAAATTATTTTACATATATTGTGAAGAGGAGGAAAAAAAAAGAACAAGAAACATCGAAGGAAAAGGATACGCACCAGGAATTGACCCCAAAGAAAGAAGAAATGAATCCAACCAATCTTGTAATGCATTGGAAGGAATTACCACTCCTTAAAATATCAAGATAAAATGATATATCAAGAAAAAAAGGTAATATTGTTGATTGATTCTGATAGTACCCATAATCTTATTCATTGTAAGATGGCCAAGGATTTGAATTGCTTTCTATATCCAACACTAGAGTGTCAAGTAATGGTTGCAAATGGAGGAAATATAAATTGCTTAGGGAAGTGCCATAATATCCATCTAACCTTGGGGAATATGTATTGAATAGTCCAATGCTTTCCATTCCAATGGGAGGTGCATATGTTGTATTAGGAGTCCAATGGTTACAATATTTGGGGACGATAGCTTTTAATTTTCAAGAACTTTTCTTGATTTTTTTCTTAGAAGGAAAGGAAATTGAATTAAGGGGTATCATAGGGAAACCTAGGAAGATAATAAGTTCTAATGAAATGAAAAAACTTTTTAAAAAGGAATAATGAGGGTAATTGCACAATTATGTTTGCTCAATGTTCAAACATCTAAGTCATCCATTTCTTCAGTTCTCAAAAATGTCCATGACAATCATTCCAAGATATTTGAGACCCACAAATGTCTCCCACATATTCACTATCATGATCATGCTATTCACTTGATTCTAGGAAGTACTCCTCCAAACATTAGACCTTACAGATACCCCTATGCCCAGAAGAGTGAAATTGAACATATGGTTACAAAAATGTTAGAGGGAGGTATAATTCAACCTAGCCAAAGTTATTTTTCTTCTCCAGTAGTATTGGTGCACAATAAGGATGGATCATGGCCTATGTGTCCAGATTATAGAGAGATAAACAAGCTCACTATTAAAGATAAGTTTCACATTCCTGTCATTGATGAATTGTTGGATGAACTACACGGAGTGTTTTACTTCATCAAACTAGATCTTCATTCAGGATATCATCAAATTAGAATGAAGACAAAAGATATTCCAAAAACAACATTTAGAACTCATGAAGGTCATTATGAATTTTTGGTCATGCCTTTTGGCCTTACTAATGCACCTTACACATTTCAAGGTTTGATGAATTCCATTTTCAAACCCTCCCTTAGAAAATTTGTGTTAGTATTTTTTGGTGATATACTAATCTATATAAATTCTTGGAAAGACCATGTTCATCATGTTGACAGGGTGCTCAAACTATTGGAGGAGAAACAATTGTATGCAAAACTCTCCAAATATTTCGTTAGGGTACAGGAAGTTGAATATTTGGGTCATATTGTATCACATGAGGTGTTTAAGGCAGACTCTAACAAAATTAAAGCCATCAAGGAATGGAAAATCCCCACAAACATAAGGCATCTTTGACGATTTCTCGGGTTGATAGTGTATTATCACAAGTTTGTTAAGAATTATGGGAAGATAGCAGCACCTCTAACAACATTATTGAAGAAGGATGCATTTTCTTGGACTCCAGAAGAAACTAAGACCTTTAAACATCCTAAAGAGGAAACGTGTCAAGATCCAGTATTAACTACACCTGACTTCACAAAAACCTTTATTGTGGAATGTGATGCCTCAGGAAATGGGATTGGTGTTTTTTAATGCAAGAATGAAGACCAATTGCTTTTGAAAGTCGTCCAATCAGGGGAAAGTATTTACAGAAATCTATTTATGAGAAGGAAATGTTGGAAATCCTACATGCACTGAAGAAATGGAACCTTTACCTAATGGGAAGACACTTCAAGGTAAAAACAAATCATGATAGTCTTAAATACTTCTTGGAACAAAGATTATCTTCATAAGAGCAGAAAAAATGGGTCACAAAGATGTTGGCTTATGACTTTGAAATCATATACAAAAATAGGAAGAAAAATGTTGTTGCATATGCACTCTCAAGAAGGGATGAGGATGTGGAAGCATTGCTCTATGCCATTTTTATTATTCAACCTGATTGGATAATTGAATCAAGGGAGGAATTGAAGGATGGCGAAGAGGTGTGGACACTCATTCAAAAGTTGAAGCAAGATCCCAATACATATGATACATTTATCTGGAAAACTGAATCATTGTGGTACAAATATCACTCATATCTATGTAAGAACTTTGAACTCAAACAAAAGGTTATTTTGGAATTGCACACCTCTCCTTTAGGAGGGCACTTAGTATTTTTAAAGACTTACCATAGGATCAAGAAGGAATTTTTTTGGGATGGACTTAAATCCGATATTCAGAAGTTTGTGGTAGAATGTTTGGTTTGCCAACAAAATAAAGTTGAGAAAATTAAGACACTGTTGAAAAGTGTGCAACAAGAAACGCTTGTTGAGAATGCAACAAGATGATGGAGCTTAGTGGAAAGGAGTCACCTTCATTAAGTGGGCCCGTAGGCTATTTTTGGGCAAGTCTATTTTTAGACTATGTCTATTTTTAGACATATGGATCATGTCTATGGATTGCAGGTTGTTGTTTATGGATGATTGATCAAGTTGGGAAAAATAGATGGACTTCTATTTTTAGATCACAGCGAAGTGACTGCTCAGTCTAAATATAGAACAGTCAAATATTATTAGCTCATAATAATATTTAGACTATAAACTTTGTCTTATTCTCTTGGAGCACTTCAGGATGAGCTACGGATGTGGTACATGCAGATCCCAGAAGGAAATACGTGGTTACCTATGGGATGACTAATATTTGCATGCAGGACTTCAGTTAGAACTCAAGTGATTTGAGTTTAGTGGACTGGAGGTGCAGTTGATGGAGTTGTGTTCAGTTTAGCTTTGTTAAACTGGTTGTATTTAGTCTAACTGGCAAATAGACTAAGATGAGTTGGGTGAATTAGTTATTAATTAATTCACAAGTTATTAACTCATAATACAACTAATGAATACATCAGTTAACTCAGTTGCATGTCAGTGCATGTTCAGTTCAGCAGGGACAGGTGTTAGAGAATCAGATTGCTATCAGTTGTGACTATAGTTGTGCACCAGATCTTGCACAAATCAGGGGATTGAGTATGCCAATGAG
>APFE030849367.1:32175-56757 GCA_000404065.3 Pinus taeda | reverse complement strand
ATGATGGTAGATACAGTGCGACCGGTATGGGTACCATTTCCTTTGAGAGGGAGTCTAGTAAACCCTTTGTATTGAAGGAAGTCATGCATGTTCCAGGATTGAAGAAGAATCTCATCTCAGTGGCGATGTTAGAAGACAAGGGGTATGATGTTGTTTTCAGCGAGGGAAAGGACTTCCTGCGCAGCAAGACAACTGGTGAGACCCGGAAGATAGGGGTTCGAGTGAGGAACCTTTATCAGTTGCATGTAGATGGATGCGCAGCTATGGTAGGCAAGGCAGAAGGATTGGTGAGCTGGGATGATGGCGAGTTATGGCACAGGAGATTGGGTCACCTTCACCATGGAGCCTTGAAGATACTGCAGCAGATCACTACAGGGCTTCCTAAAGGCACACTTGCGCAGTCATATCAGTGCAAGGGGTGTACTTTGGGGAAGTTTGTGAAAGCCACCTTGCATGAGAAGGATAGTCACGCCACGACGATCCTTGAGAGAATTCACACAGACGTGTGTGGACCTTTCCCAGTTGCTTCGACAGCAAAACACAGGTATTATGTGATTTTTGTTGATGATTTCTCTCGTAAGTGCTGGATCTTCTTCATGCAGAAGAAGAGCGAGACATATTCAAAGTTCTGTGAATTCAAAGCACTAGTCGAGAAGGAGTCGGGGAAGAAGGTGAAGGCTCTTAGGAGCGATAATGGTGGTGAATACATCTCGGACAAGTTCAAGGATTTCTGCAAGGCAAAAGGGATTCATAGAGAGCTCATAACTCCCCATAACCCACAGCAGAACGGGGTAGCTGAGCGGAAGAACGGAACGATTGTGGGTGTTGCACGGGCAATGTTGCATGATCAGGGCCTACCCCTTCACTTGTGGGCGGAAGCATGCAATACAGCAGTTTATGTGCAGAACCGTTGTCCTCATAGGATACTTGGCATGAGTACACCTGAGGAGACTTATTCTGGTAAGAAGCCTGATCTTTCTCATTTGAGGATTTTTGGTGCTAACGTTTACATGCATGTGATGAAGGATGCCAGAAAGAAGTTGGAGTTGACTCCAGAGGTTGGGATATTTGTGGCGTACACTGATACGCACCACAACTATCGTGTGTATTTGCCAGATAGTGGTAAAACTGTTGTGCGACTGGATATAAAATTTCAGGAGGAGAAAGCCATGAAGTGTTCGCTTGAGAGGGAGCTACACTTGCATGCAGATGAGGAGCTATTAGTTCCTAAGGATGAGCTTCAGGACGTGGATCAGCCACAGGACGAGGTTCATGGAGTGAAAGAGACCACTCATGCAGTGCCAACCATCAGAGGGCGAAAGCGCTTGACGGAAGCTGAGCGACTGGCTCAAGATGCAGAGAAAGTTGTAGGACCACCTACAGTCCAACGCAGGCAGACACAGTCACCTGATTGGTACACTGGATACATGGCTCTTATGAGCAAGTGTGTTGTGACTGAGACATCCTCTTTCGAGGAAGATGTGGAGGATCCCGCATGGGTAGACGCCATGGTGGAAGAGTATGATTCTATTGTCAGAAACAGTGCATGGGAGATTGTTCCTAGACCGGAAGGGAAATCAGTGGTGGGTTCGAGATGGATCTACAAAGTTAAGCAGGCAGCTGGCGGGAGTGTGGAGAAGTACAAGGCAAGATTTGTTGCCCGAGGCTTTTCACAGATTGAGGGGATCGATTATGAGGAGACCTTTGCACCTGTCGCAAGGTATTCTTCCATACGGACGATTCTTGCTCTCTCAGCGCAGATGGGATGGCACATTCATCAATTGGATGTGAAGACTGTGTTCCTTCCTAGAGGTTGGAGGAAGGAGGATGCTACTTCAGTGGATGTAGTGGATGCCACTGGTTACCAGCAGTTGGTGGAGTCGCATGTGTGCAGACTCAAGAAAGGCACATCGGGATATGGAGTGGATGAGGTGAAGCTATGTGGCTTCATGGATGCAGATTGGGCAGGGAGCTCAAGAGGCCGAGTATATGGCAGCAAGGGCATCAGGTACCATAATATCAGAGATTGTGTGCAACGGAGGATCATGTTACTTTCGTACATTCCAACGGAGGATCGGGATGCTGATATTCTGACGAAGGCTCTCACCAGGAGCAAATTCGAGTACCACCGAGGCAGGATAGGGGTTGCTGATAATCCATATCTTCTCGAGAGGGAGTGTTGAGATTGCAACAAGATGATGGAGCTTAGTGAAAAGAGTCGCCTTCACTAAGTGGGCCCGCAGGCTATTTTTGGCGCAAGTCTATTTTTAGACTATGTCTGTTTTTAGACATATGGATCATGTCTATGGATTGCAGGTTGCTGTTTATGGATGATTGATCAAGTTGGAAAAAATAGATGGACTTCTATTTTTAGATCACAGCGGAGTGACTGCTCAGTTTAAATATAGAACAGTCAAATATTATTAGCTCATAATAATATTTAGACTATAAACTTTGTCTTATTCTCTTGGAGCACTTCAGGATGAGCTACGGATGTGGTACATGCAGATCCCAGAAGGAATACGTGGTTACCTATGGGATGACTAATATTTGCATGCAGGACTTCAGTTAGAACTCAAGTGAGTTGAGTTTAGTGGACTGGAGGTGCAGTTGATGGAGTTGTGTTCAGTTTAGCTTTGTTAAACTGGTTGTATTTAGTCTAACTGGAAAACAGACTAGAGATGAGTTGGGTGAATTAGTTATTAATTAATTCACAAGTTATTAACTCATAATACAACTAATGAATACATCAGTTAACTCAGTTGCATGTTAGTGCATGTTCAGTTCAGCAGGGACAGGTGTTAGAGAATCAGATTGCTATCAGTTGTGACTATAGTTGGCACCAGATCTTGCACAAATCAGGGGATTGAGTATGCCAATGAGTTTGCCCACATTGAGCTTGTGCTCACGTGATTTTGCCAAGTAAATACGAGTTTGCTTGAGCCATTATCATTCATTCTCAGCAGGTATTGTGCAGTGGAGGCAGGCAAGCAGCAAAGAGATTTGGAGATCAGATTTGAGCTGTATTGTGTGTAACAGAGGTGGAGATACTTGTGAGAAGTATTATGCTGTGTAATGTTACATGACTCAATCATTAATATACAGATAGTTGGGGTTTTTAGCGAGATGCTTTCCCCGGGATACATACTGTGTTAATGTGTGAATGCTCTTGATGTTTTATTGTTATTGATGCTGCTATATTGATGATAACGTAGAGGAGCTTATGTATTGTGTATGTTTTCCACAATAGTACATGATTAGGATAATCTCCATTGAATATGTGTTAAATTATTCAAAATTTCTATAGACACTAGGCTTGTTACAACCTTTAGCCATTCCAAGTTAGCGTTGGGATGAGATCTCTATGGATTTTTTCACAGGTTTACCGAAGTCCGAAGGAAAGAGTGTCATCATGGTGGTAGTTGATAGACTTACCAAGTAAGAACACTTTTGTGTACTATCTCATCCTTTCAAAACTAGTATATTTGCTATTGCATTTATGGAAACAGTTCAAAAGCTACATGGAAACCCGAATATTATTGTAAGTGACAGAGATCCCATTTTCACTGGAAATTTTTGGACATAATTATTTTCTTATCTTGATACTCAATTAGCTTATAGCTCATATCATCCTCAACCTAATGGGCAAACTGAGATATTGAACAATGTTTGGAAGGATATATTTGTTGCTTTGTATCTGATAAAAAAACACAATGGGACAAGTGGTTACCTCTAGCATAATGGTGATATAACACTTCCTTCCATACCACAACCAAAATGACCCCATTTATGGCATTTTATGGATATCATCCACCGTCCATCACATTGTCTTTAAGAGAAAATGTTAAGTTTCAAGTAGTGGGAGATCAAATCGAGCATCAACAACAAGTTCTCCAACTCTTAAGGGATAACCTGACTCTGGTGCATAATCGAATGAAACAACATGAAGATCAACACCATAGTGAAAGAAGTTTTGATGTAGGTGATTAGGTATTTCTACGACTACAACCGTACAAATAAATGTCCCTCAAGCAAGCTAAGAAGGATAATAAATTATCACCCAAGTACTATGGTCCTTACAAGGTGTTGCAAAAGATTGGTACTATGGCATACAAATTGGAGTTACTTGCATCTTCCCAATTACACCCAGTTTTCCATGTTTCAAGCTTGAAGAAGGTTATAGGTGACGTTGTAACCTATTTTAAATTTGATGTACATATTAAACATAAGTGTTATAAAAAAAAAGCAAAAATCAAATATTGAAAAAGGAAAAGAAAGTGTGAAAGGATTTGTTATTTGATTAAACTAAGATATGATAGCTTATCAAAGTCTTTGCATTACTAATATATCGTATTTATAAAGTTTATTGCAATAAATTGAGTCTGAAGTTGGGACCCTACGGCTGTAGTCATAGGTGTTAAAGTGCGAGCATATTCATGATGCACGAAAGTTATAAAGGATGGGACTTGGCCAATGGAGAAAACTCGACAACAAAATTAAGTCGGAGGTTAACACATGCAGTTCCCCCGCAAAGAATTTTGTTGGGCATGTTGACTTTCGAATGAATGGTGTAGATTCACTGCGGGGGCACCACCCGAAAATTGGTCCTGTACAAAGTAGTCCCCCTGCAGTGATTACAGCAAGCGAACCAGCTCATTTAGATTTCATTCGCCATGTCACATCCCTTGTCCAACTGTCAAATATTCAATTTAATTTGGTCATTTCCCACGATGGAATTTAACGTCATTTTCCCCTCCTATGATTTTTTTTCTTTCCGTTAATAACAAAATTTTCTTGGATTTTGTTCAGTACATTGTTTTGTTGTTGCTGCCAAGAAAATCAAAGTCCAAATCACATCCGAGTCAACCTTGTCACCAGTACCAAGTATTTAACCATAATTAACCTCTTATCTATTAAAACTAGAAAAGAAATATGTTTTAGTCGGTTCATCCTCACACATTCCATTCATGGATATTGAAAGAGACATTTTTTTATGTTTTTTTCCCTATCACCCATCATGAATTTTACCAACATGTCCAATTAAACCAGTCTAATTCCCTAATTTATGCTACTATGATAAAATCTAGTGTGTTGGCTGCCTTTTTCCCTCAAGCATTCTTGTTCCCTGAGTTTATTCATTGGCTAGTTTCAGCAATGTATTCTCAGAGGTGTTTTGTGATAAATAGGTTGGGAGAAAGTGTTTTTCAGGTGTCTTCCCTTCTTATTCAACAAGCATTGTGTTATCCTTCAGCAAAGTCTTATTTCTCTTTTGCTAAAGAATCATTGACTACTTATTTTGAAGAATTATCTGAACTAGAGTCTATTGTAATTCACTTGTATCTAGTGACTAATGGAAAACAATTCCCTGTTGATTCCACTCACTTTCCCTTGGATATTTTTGTTGAAGATATAAGACCATTTCTTCAGGTATTGACCAGAATTTTAGGGAAAGAGGACATTATAGTAGTTGATAGAGCAGTCTTAGGAATGTTTGATGTAATGATGAAGCCTGGGGTTGTATTAGATATACCAACTTATTGGGAAAAAGAAATCGATGTCCAGTTCATGAATTTCACTCTTACAGGTTGTTTTAGGTTTCATTCACTTGTAACATATTTATTCCTTTCTTCCAATGATGAGAAATTCATGCATCTAGGGTTAAATATTATGGACACCCTCAAACATAAGCAATCAACGTTCTTTTAGACTGATATAGTAAGAATTGATCCCAGAAATGAAGGTTTGTCCTATTTTTCCTCCTCTTTCCTTTCTATTGTATGTTCAATCATTAATAGTTCACTTTTACCAGCTTTATTCCCTAAAGCCCAATCTTTCCTTCAAATGAGTAAAGATGTCAAAGTTGGAGATTGGTTTTCTTTCCAGGATCATGTTGAGATAAGGTTATATGGAGCTGAGGTTGAACCCTACATATTACCAACTTTTGTTCCCATGAGGATGTTTTCCCTTGAATTCATTAGACAGAGTCTGAATGTGGATCGGGTACATTTTGTACTTACAAAGAAGGGACTTCTTTTCAGGTTGCCTAGGAGTGTTGAACCATTCATTGTTATTACTAGGCAAGCAACAGATGAAGTCCATAAACTATTAGAGGGAATGAATTTGTTACTTGAAGGGAAATGGGCTTATGATCCATATCATATAATTTCAAATACCAGGATAGAAAATGGATATGCTCCTTATATACATGAATCAAAGCAGAAATTGAAAAACTGGCAAATGGAGGACAATTATCTCCCTTGGGGAATATAGAGATTGAGACATCTCTAGCTACGGAAAAGAACCAGAAGAGAGGCAGGCCAGAGGTAGTTGATTTAGAAGAAGAGGAGGACAGAGCACCAAAAATGGAAAATATGTCTAAAGAGGCTAGTGCATCAGCAACTCCCAACATACAATTGCAGTTAGGGGAAAATTTTTGTACTCCTTCTTCTCCAGTTTCAAGGGAATCTTCATAGGATTCAGTTTCTATGTTCAAATAGATGCTTTTGCAGGTGGAGGAGATAAATAATAAAATTAGAGAAAACATGGAGTTCCAATCAGAATCCCAAATATCTTTTGAACATCAGAGAAAGCTGCTATCAGCTATGGATTTAGAGAAAAGTCAGCTAAAAGTTTCTCTTTCTAATCCATCGACATTGTCAGTAACATCTGTAGCAGGGTTCAATACTGTCAATTTGACAGTGGATGCAATGAGAATTCCATTGTATGATAAAATTAATTTGCATATGCAAATTGGGCAATTAATTTTTCATGATTTGTACAAATTTGCTTCAGTTGCTTCCAAACCTGAAAATATGTTGGAGAAAGTGGTAAAGTAAACTATAGATCTCTTAATTCTATAAAATCAGCCAACGTGAGTTCTTCTGCGGCCAACTGAGTTCTTCTACGGCTAGCGTGAGTAATTCTTCTGCGGCCATCTTTTGTGGCCAAGGGTTTCTTCTACAGCCATCTTCTATGCCCAACGTGAGTAATCTTCTTCTGCGGCCAACGTGAGTAGTCTGCGGCCCTTCTGTTTCTTCTGTGGCCAGAGGGTTTCTTTTGCGGCCCTTCTGTTCCTTCTGCGTCCAGAGGGTTTCTTCTGCGACCTTACGGCGGGATCTTCAGCTAGTGGATTGCATATTCCAGATACGTTGGTTTGAATTCATGGAACTTCTAGCGATTGTGGGCAACAGAACCGTTGGCAAGACTTAAAACAACGACGATCTGTAAGTTCAGATTTTGCGTGTTATAGACATCTCTCGTAGATAACTGCTTATTGGATCTATAACAAAGAGCCTTGTTTATGGGATCTTTATGATTCAACACACAATTATCTTCATTTTTTCTCTTAATTCCAATTAATTTTTGACATTTTGTATGATGCCGCTGGGTCTAATCTTTTACGGGAAAGTAAAATATTACAGATCTGAGACACAGATCTGAATGGCTTATGTGGCTCCCTTTTGTAAAATTCTTCAGAAAATTTTTTATACTCAGTGGGAGAGCATTCTCCATATGGTTCCCAACTTCGCGAAAATAACTGCTAGCTCAGATCCATCCGCCTCTAGGGGGCAAACTCCTGCCCATATTGTCAGTGAAGCCCCAACTCCCACTGTCCAGGTGGACTAGGCCTCACTCGATGAGGCTTTGAAGTTTTCTGAAAGTGCCCTAATCTATCGATTCAATGGTTTTTGGCCGTGGCTGACAACTCTTCACAGTTGGATCTCGGAGGTATGGAAGCCTGTCATTTCTGATACAATTAATATCTACCCCTGTGCTAGGGGTTTCTTTATAGTAGATTTTGAAAACCCTGAAAGCAGACAATGTATTCTAGATTCCAGCCCTTGGTTTTGGGAAAACTCAAGCCTATTCATGAAGCCATGGAACCCATCATTCGATCTCTCAACAACAATCATAACCTTAGCACCAGTTTGGGTGAGATTGCCAAACCTACCCTTGCATCTCTGGAGTTCTTCCTCACTAAAAGCCATTGGAAATGCAATTGGGAAATTTTACTGCAGGTGCCTAGAAACAGAGGAATATGTTAGAACCACCTATGCACGCATCTGTGTGGAAATGGAATTCAGCGCCGAATTCCCAGCTAAAATACACCTAACAAGTAAAGACTATGTGTGGAACCAGAAACTCGATTATGAAAGTGTCCTCTTCAGATGTCGATGCTACTTTGAGACAAGCCATCTAGCCAAAAATTGCCCAAAAGCCTCCCAGAAAAATTATGCTAGAAAAAATCACCAGAGATCTACATGGTGAGAAGGAGCACAAAAAGAACACTACACTGTCATCAAAGAAGAATACTCTCGAGAAAACTCTGAATCACAAGAAATCGGGCAAGGAAGAAACAGCTCTCAAGACAAGCAGGGGGAAAGCCCCACCCAATAATAAAAAAGTGAACTCGACAACACCTCAAGCATCAACAATTATGAGGATTCGAATACCGCACAAAATAAATCTTCATTTAACAACAAAGCAAATATCCTAGACCAAACTTATTCTCCGACTATCTTCAAAAGGATGAACACAATAGATCGCGAAGCTAAGACACCAATGTCCCAAGAACCAAAAGAGATGAAGGAGATGCAAGATAAAGGAAGTTGGAAGATCGTAGAGAAAAAAAAGAAAGCTACAACACTAATATCACTAAGAAAGACGAGGAGCCAGGCAATTAAAAACTAAGAAAATTATAGGTTCGATAAACCAATTTGGTGTCAGTGGACGTTAACCACCACCATCATCATCATCATCATCATCTTCAAAAAATTGTGTAAGTCCAAAGGATAGGTTTGCAGTTCAGAATTTGTTGCAGAGTGCTGATGTAGAGATTCAACACTAAAGAAAAAGTTGAAGTTGCCTTCAACAGAACATCCCATGGCTTTAGACGTAGCAGGAGTTGAGAAAGAAAAAGAATTACTAGTCCAAGAACTTTTAAAAAGGGATGAGGAGATAGTGAAGTTGAAGAAGGTGAATCTTTCTTTACAACAAAAGATTTATTCACATGTATGCACAATTGTGGTTGCAATAGATTCAGAAGATCCTGTTGAGAAGCTGACTCCGGTTAGGACTGAGTTGCACATTTATGAGAACGATTTGAAGAAGAAGCAGACATATTTAGAAAATGTTGTCAAGATAATTAAAGCTTCTGAGCGAGAGTTGCTTATGACTAAGGAGACTGCAAAAAAATATAGAAGGGACTTCCAGGCTGCTCAACAAGAAATCAAAGAACTGAAAGAAAAAGTGAAAGGAAATATATCCTTGGTACAAGCAAGAGAAATATTGTAGAATGATATAATTGATACTGTAAAAAGTTTCTGGTAGTTCCTATATCATTGTCAGAGACTTAGAAGAAGTTATCCTTAGTAATTAGCATAAGTTACATAATAGAGCCTAGTTTGCTAAGAAGTTAATTGACTTCTTAAAATCAAAGTCTACATAGGAGATAAAATATTTTGGGATAGACAACAAAATAAAGCAGGTAATAGAGATAAACAAGATGATATTAGATAATGCCAATAGGAAAGTAGCAGAGAAGAAATTGATGGAGATCAAAGAAGCAGTGACGAGTTTTGATATTAATTTTGATAAAAGAACAAGGGTTAGTTTTCCATCCTGTTGGGATCAGAAAAATAATTTGTTATCCTGGGAGTTATGTGAAACATTATTGGTAGAAACAAAAAGTAAAATTAACTCTCACATGAAAAGACTGCAATCTTAAAGGGAGCTACAATTGTAAACTATCTTCATACATATTTTCAAATTGTCTGGATGATGAAGACTTTGTTTATCAAGAAGCCTACATACAACAAAATCACAGACTTCATGATAGCACATGTCAAGTTTATAAATTCTCCAAACACAAGTACAGATATTTGGAGGAGGACCAGGGAATGGATGTCACCACAAGATGTTGCCACAGAAGCAGAATGCTCTACTGCTCCACAATCTCAGATTGTTTGAGATGAAATGTTCACTTTAGAAGTTGTTTATTTTCAAGTCATGTAATTTTATATTTCAATGTAATGTTGAATAGTCAGGTAGTTAGGAGGTTGATAGTTCCATAACTGTCTTTTGAAAAGTTTGTATATATGTATCTCAAGAAGATGAAAATGGGTTTCGAATTTTTGTAATACCTCTGAGAATACCACCTTGTACTTTGATCTTCATTTTAATGATAAAGAAAGCTTTTAGTGATTCCAGAAATTGTTGGGTATGATTTGTTTTTCTTGTGTCATATTATGCATGTATTTCTTCATTGAAAAAATTGAAGCATTATATTCTTTATTTATAGTTAATGGTTATAATTCTCTGTAAATTTAGAGGTTAAAAATATCCTTTAAAACAATGCTCTTCTTTCAAATTTTAATTTCTTATCAAACACATTTTCCTTTAAGCTTATGATAAAAGATTATGTAGAGACAACCTTTTATTCTGAAACTTTCACCAACACTTCTCACAAATTTCAATCCATTTGTATCCAACAATTAAAGGCCATTCAAAGTTGTATTTTATGTACTGAAGGTTAAAGGGTTTAAAACTTAATATTATGGGGATTTAAAAATGATGAGACAAACAAATAACAAATCTTTAAATTTTAATAAATGTCTTGGGCACTAATTTCTACTTAGCTAGGAATTGTCTTCCAAGGTACAACAGGTGACAAGCTCCTAGTTCAAACAATATTGCCTGAAATTGACGAGGAAGGAAAAATCATATTGGAGCCTAAAGCAATTATGAAATAAAGAACTCAACATCTACATAATCGATCAATTTCAGAGTATCTCATTAAGTGGAAGAACTTACCAGTTGAATATTCCACATGGGAGGATGAGAATTTTATATAGAAGCATCCAGAACTGCTCAAGCATTGAGGATAACACCTTTTTGAAGGAGAGGGGCATGTTAGGTCCCTATAATATTAGTGTGGCCCCCATATTGTTCTTGTTGTGCCCCATGTAGCCCCCATAGTGTTATTGTCATGCCCCATAGAAACCCACTATCGTTATTGTTGAGCCCTTACCTTGTTATTGTTATGTAAGCCCTAATTATATTATGATCCTTTAGACTCCTATATATACCAAGGAGGTCTTATCATTTGTATCATCCAAGAATTGTTCATTTATGTGATATAAAGGAGGTTTCCCCTTGAGCAGGCTAATTTTCAATTCATTAATCTATCTTTTCTTCTATTTTGTGATCTGGTTGCATAACATAGACTCCATTTCCACTGGGAGTTCTTATCTTCCCTATTGTTGCCCAAAATTTTTCTTTTTCATAAGAGGAGACTCCTAGCTGTAGGTGGGATATTTCCATCATGGATTGAATTTTTTGGTTGACTAGTCACTAAAGGCCCAGGTCCCCTAGCTTAGACCCCTAAAAAATTCACCTTTTAGCAGAACTTCGAACCTATTTCAAGGGAAAGGTTGTAGGGAATGCCAGTATAGGAAATCGCGTCATCCAACGAGTGGGGAACCTCATACATAACATCTTAGAACCTGGTGGGCCATGTTGCCTAAAAATTTAACAGTTCCTATGAGAGGTCTCATAAGACAAGAACTAAACCAAGTGACAATAATGAGGTGGAGGCCCATTGTCGCCACAACTCACAACCTCCTTCTCTTTGGTGGCCTTTCACCATAAGGTATGATTTCAAGTATTAGTCACCTAATAGGTATTCTAAGTCAAGGGCTTAGAGGTGACAAATAGATAAGATTAAGAAAGGCACTCAACTTAAGGACAAGGCTCAATCCAACAAATGCAAGAAATAACATGCACTTCAAGATGCCTATCAAGGGCACTTATAACCTAAGGTTTAATGAATAAGTAAGGATAAAGGCTTATCAAGGTGCATAAGACCAAGAAAAGGATTTTTAATATTGATTTGATCAATAATTGGAGCAACAAACATTCAAGAAGTCCTAAGTCGAATCCTAGGGTTAGGTCAAGGTTTACCTATGGCAAAATTGCATAGGGGTTGTGATGTTTGCACTGAGGAGGTGGAATTTATCGTGGAAAAGGATAGATTTTGATGTAATGAGATTCAATCCACATGTATAACCTCACAACAAGCCAACAGACTACTCCTAGTTGAATTCAACCCCATGCCCTAGCATAACAACTTGCCTTAAAGAGATTAAAATGTAAGAGAAAGAGAGAAATAGGTTTAGAAATATTTTTAGTGATGTGTGATCACCTCCGTGGATGCCAATGCTTGATACTGGGTGATGAAGTCTAAGGGAAACTTACTCATGGAAATATCAAACCCTAGTATGGAGTAAGGGTAATAAAAACCCTAGTTTTTGTAGAAATTAATGTGTAGATTCAATACTACTCATGAAATTTACTAAATCACAAGACTTGAACCTACTCTACTAATTTATGGAAGTTAATTCATCATTTAAAACAAGAATCATAGACATGCAAAAGGGAACATTACACATGCACAGAGATTTATCTAGGGGAAAGAAACTGCACAAATCCCCTTACCATCTATATCGCATTAAGTAGAGAATAGAGAAGAAATACAATGCTTTCTCAAGCTTGAGAACACCCTGTCAGTGTATAGTCTATTCCTTTGCATGAATGACTAAACCTGGTCGACACTTAGCCAATTTCAAGCCTTCCCAAGCTCCTATTTCCTTACGTTATTCCCTTGGCAAATTGGCCCTATTTTTTAGGAATTTCACACTCTAGAATTATGCAATATCCTTAGGTCATTCTCTAGCCGCATGTACCACTTGTACACATTGGAATATGCTACAATTAATAATAAACTACCTTGGAATCTCCATCTGGACTGAGTAACTCAAATTCTCTGCATGCAAAAATTATTTTGGGTTGATTGATCAGTTAATTAGTTGATCACTAAGTGTGGTTGAAGTTCCACTTCCACAACTTGACCTCCACTAGTTCTTCTGATAGTTAGAACTAGTTAAACTGACAATAACTCAAATTAACTGAAATAGATTACTACAAATTAGCAATCAATCATGTAGAAATTATCTCAAGTTTCCCCAACTCGAACTGAGTTAACTAAGTGACAAGTGCCATGTCACCTCAGTGAAGTACCTCCAAGTATTCCATTGAAAATAGAAATTTGAATTTTAATCTAGTTTGACCAAGGCAAAGTCAAAACCAAATTTTTTCTTACTGCATTTTCAACACTCCCTCTCAGCAAAAAAGGGATTATCAACCACCCCTATCCTAAAGCTGTGGAACTCGAATTTGCCTCTTGACAAAGCCTTTACCAAAATATCTACATCTTGTTCCTCTGTTGGAATATACCGCAACAACATAATCTACCTTTGCACACAATCCCGTAGATGGTGAAACTGGATATCAATATGCTTGGATCAATCGTGAAAAATAATATTCTCAGAGAGTTTGATACAACTCTGATTATCACAGTAAATCATAGTAGGATCCATCATTAGACCAAACAATCCAACACATATCTTTCTCATCTAGATCACCTCACATGCTGCTTGACTTGCAGCCATGTATTCTACTTCTGCTGAGCTGAGTGCTACTGACTTCTGCTTCCTGTTGTACTAAGAAACCGTTGTGGACCCAAAACTAAAAATTCCACCTGATGTACTCTTCCAATCTGATGGAATTCCTGCCAAATTTGCATCGGCGAAGCCACACATCTTCATTCCCTTTGTCCGCCTGTACCATAGTCCAAACTGGGTAGTGCCTTTGAGGTACCATAAAACATGTTTAATTTCCCTCCAGAATAGTTTGGTTGGCCTAACCATAGCTTGACTAAGATGGTTGACCGCATAACACATGTATGATCATGGGTTCACAAGATACATTAGTGAACCCACCAACTGCTGGTAAATAGTCACATCCACTTCCTCACCTGAAGTGGCATCCTCTTTCCTTTAGTTGATTGCTAGAGGAGTCTCCATAGGTTTTTACCTGTCCATTGTGGAACCTATGAAGTATCTCATTGGTATACTTTCCCTGAGAGACAAACAGTTCCCCATCACCTTACCATATTTCGAATCCAAGGAAGTAGTGCATGAGGTCCATGTCCTTCATCTTGAACTCTCTTACAAGATCTAATCAACTGCTCATCACCAGTAAGGATCAAGTCATCAACATATAAAATAATAATCAACAGTTTACCTTCTACAAAAATATGATAGAGGTTTGCATCCGCTTCATTTTTGTGAAGCCCAAACTGGTGAGACAGTTATCGATCCTGGTGTACCAAGAAAAAGGTACTTGCTTGAGACCATACAATGCTCGCTTGAGTCTGCACACATGAGACTCTCGATCAAAAGTATCAAATCCTTCTAGTTGCTCGATATACACCTCCTCCTCAATAAATCCAATGAGGAATGCATTTTTCACATCCATTTGGTGGATCTCCCACTCCATCTGCGCAACCAAAGAAAGGATTGATATGATGGATGAGTACCTTGCTAAAGGTGCAAAGGTCTCCTCATAGTCAATCCCATCTAACTGAGAGTACCCCTTGGCCAAAAATCTGACCTTGTACTTTTCTATGCTTCTGCCTGCTTCCAGCTTCACCTTGAAGATCTATCTCAAGCCCACAACTGATTTGTCTTTTAGTCTTGGGACCACTTCCCAAACACTATTCTTCACAATGGATTCATACTCCTACTCCATTGCATCAACTCATACTGGTTTCACTACTGCTTTCTCGAAAGAGGATGGCTCAGTCTCTACTAGCTCAGTCATTAGAGCCATGTAGCCAGTGTATCGATTTGGTGACCTTCTCTACCTGCGTTGATTTGAAGGAGCACCCACATTCTCCTTCACATCCTGCACAAGTCTCTCAGATTCTTTGGTTCTCTTCTCGCCTTCTCTGGATGATTATGCTTTAGTGTTTTTCTCTACTCTCTACTCCTTAACTTGCAACTACTTCACAACATCCGGAGGCTCCTCCTTTAGAGCTAAAAGATAATCCTCTTGTGGGATCTGAAGCTCCCTCTCAAGAGAGAACCACATGGCTTTGTCTTCATCAAATTTGACATCCTGTCACACAACTTTCATTCTGAGGGATGGAAAATACAAACAGTAGTTGTGGGGAGTTTCCATGTAACCAAAAAACACCCCAAATCTGTTGTCGGCTCCAACTTCTTCCTCGATTCCTTGGAGACATGGCAATATAAAAAGGCTCCAAAGATCCTAAAGTGTGACACATCCGACTTCCTCCCTGAGAAATCTTCCTCTCGGATGATCATGCCAAGAATCCAATGCAAACTCCTATTCTACAAATAGACCATTGCGTTACATGCTTCAGTCCATAAGTGCAATGGTAGGATTTGATCACGCAACATCTCCCATGCAATTTCCACAATGCTTTCGTTCTTCCGCTCAACCACCCCATTCTGTTATGGGTTGTGGGGTGATATCAACTCTCGTTGAATGCCTTCTTTTGCACATAAATTTTTAAACTCATTCGACACATACTCACATCCATTATCGCTCTTGAAAGCCTTCACTTTATTACCCATTTATTTCTCCACCAGTGCCTTAAAATCTAAGAACTTGGAGAAATTCTCATCCTTCTTCCACATGAAGAAGATCCAACACTTCCATGAATAGTCATCAACAAAGATAACAAAATATTTGTGCATGGTAGTGGAGGCTATCAAGAAAGGTCCACAAACATCAGAGTGGATCCTTTCAAGGATTTCTTGTGCTCTATTGTCCCAATCATAGAAAGTGGCTTTTGTGTACTTCCCCATGGTACACCCTTTGCATGTGTCCTGTTGCTCTAGTTCTCATTTGGGGAGGCTTATGGTAATCTGTTGCATGATCTTCAAAGCACCATGATGCAAATGGTCAAGTATTTTATGCCAAATTTCGTCAACACCACAACTCTACACCTTCTCTGCCTTTGTGCTCAATGCAACACAATCCTCCACATACAGCTTGTAGAGGTTCTTCATATGAACCTCTATTTGCTTCACATGTCCCATGGCTATGTGTCTCAATAATTCCATTCCTTTACTGAATATCACATCGTAGTCATGATCTTCCAAAATTGCAATGGATACAATATTCTTCTTTAGACTCGGTACAAACATCACATCCTTGAGCCTGAGAGGAGAGACTGACTCCCTCTGAAAGGTGACTATACCAATCTCGATCGCGTTGTATCTTCCATCATCTCCCATCTCGATGTGCATATGGAGATCCTTCTCGTCCAAATCACTGGAAAAAAATATATATTCCTTGTTATATGGAATGAGGCACTGTTGTCGAGATACCACACACTTTTGATCACGGTGCTGGCCATGCATGCAATGAGAGTAAAATCAAGCTCAAATTGTGAAGCCAAGGCTTCACCAACTGCTCCTCTTGTAGTCTTCTTTCTCGCCTTCATGTGTGGACACTTCGTTGCATAGTGCCTGAATTCATGACAGTAAAAGCACTTGATTTTGGACAAGTATTTCTTCTTTCTCCCTTAAATCAACTCTTCTTTGGATTGGGATTTATTCCCTTTCCCTTTCTTTGCCTTTCCATTCAAGGCACAATTCTCCTCATCCTCACCCTTGAATGAAGTCTCATCTTTGCTATTCCGCTTTATCTACTCCTGTACAAAATTAGACCACAAGCGTTCCCAATATGGTGGTTTCTCCCTTCCATTCACTGAATCTTGGTAGTTGTGCCAACCCTTGGGAAGGCCTAGAAGGGCTAGACTCACCAAATTCTCTGTTACAGTAACACCAACTTGACCAAGTTCATCACGACATTGTGTGAACCTTCTCAGGTACTATGGAATGGTCTTTTACCTTTGCATCTTGATATTTCGAAGCTTGTCCTTGAGTGTCAATTTATTGTGGTCACTACTATTCTGAACAAATTTGTTAGCGCTTGCCACATTACATACAAAGTCTCTTTCCCATGGATATTTGAGACAATATGGTCTCATACTCCCTCCAATATGACCCTCGTCTCCTTGGAAACACACTTCTTCCATTTTGCTAGATCCTTTGCATGAGATGCTGCTAGTTTCAGAATATCATTATCAATGAATTTCAACCCATTATCCTCCAGTACTACCTGCATGCGGTCCTTCCATGCAACATAATGCGAGCTTCCTTCAATGGCATACTCGAGCCTTAGTCCATTGAAAGCCATCTTCTCAGTCCTGAAGAAAACTTGCAACCCTAATCTGCAAATTAGAACTTCCTGCAATGACAAATTCGAAATCTTTGTTCTACAGTGATTCCAACTCTCATACCATGTAGAAATTAATGTATAGATTCAATATTTCTCATGAAATTTACTAAATCACAAGACTTGAAGTTACTCTATTGATCTATGGAAGTTAATTCACCATCTAAAACAAGAATCATAGACATGCAAAAGGAAATATCACGCATGCATAGAGATTTATCTCGGGGAAAGCAACTGTTCAAAACCCCTTACTATCTATATTGCATTAATCAAAGAATAAAGAATAAATAAAATGCTTTCTCAAGCTTGCGCACACCCGAAAAGTGAATAGTCTATCCCTCTGCCTGACTCACTAAACCTAGCCAACACTTAGGCAATTTCAAGGCTTCCCAAGCTCCTATTTCCTTGTGTTTTTCCGTTGGGAAATTTCCCCTATTTTTTAGGAATTATACACTCTGGAATTCCGCAATAGCCTTAGGTCATTCTCTGATTGCATGCACCACATGTACACATTGGAATATGCTACAACTTATAGTACACTACCTTGGAATCTCCATCTCAATTGGGTAACTCGAATTCTCTGCATACAACAATTATTTTGGGCTAATTGACCATTTAACTGGTTGATCACTAAGTGTGGTTGAAGTTCCACTTCCACAACTTGACCTCCACCAGTTCTCCTAATAGTTAGAACTAGTTAAACTGACAATATCTCAAATTAATTGAAATAGATGCTACAAATTAGCAATAAATCATGTAGAATTGAACTAAAGCTTCCCCAACTCAAATTTACTGAGTTAACTGAGTTAATTGAGTGACAAGTGCCATGTCACCTCAGTTAACTACCTCCAAGTATTATGCTAAAAATAGAAATTCAAATTTTAATCTAGTTTGACCAAGGCAAAGTCAAAACTAGATTTTCTTACTGCATTTTCAACAGTTTTCAAAACCCTAACTACCACTTTATGAGGGGATAAAGTCATGAAGAGATATTTCATGAAGGTCATTTAAGGGATGTCATACATTCTTTAGCTAATACACATGTTATTTATCTAGATCAAAATAACACTGGAACATAAGAAAATATAGATCAAAGACTATATAATAAGCCACTTCAAGGGGCTAACCTCCCTTTACATCATATAAATGAACTATTCTTGGATGATTTAAATGAAAAGACTCCTTGGTATATATATAAGATTCTTAAGGGTCAAAATATAATTAGGACTTGCATAACAATAATAATGTGAGGTCACAATAATAACAATATGGGGGTACACTAATATTATTGGGACCTAACATGGTCATCTCCTTCAAAGAAGTGTTGTCCTCATGCTTGAGTAGTTATGGATGCTTATGTATAAAATACTCATCCTCCCATGTGGAATATTCAACATGTAATTTCTTCCACTTAATGAGATACTCTAAAATTGATTTATTCCATAGTTGTCAAACTCTTATTTCTATGATTGCTTTAGGCTCCAATGTGATTTTTCCTTCCTCGTGAAGTTCTAGAAATACAGTTTGACCTATAACCTTCTTTAAGCATGAAGCATGGAAAAGGTGGTTTACTCGCGAAGATGCGGGCGACTCCAATTTGTATGGCATAGTATCAATATTTTGCAACACCTTGTAAGGGCCATACTAATAGGGTGACAATTTTTTATCCTTCTTAGCTTACTTGAGGACATTTTTTTGTATGGTTGTAGCTGTAAGAATACCCAATCACCCATGTCAAAACTTATCTCACTGCAATTTTGATCTACTTGTTGTTTCATTTGATTCTTTCCCAAAGTCAAGTTATCCTTTAAGAGTTGGAGAACTTGTTATTGATGCTCGATGTGATCTTCCACTGCTTGAAACATAGACTTATCTCTTAAAGGTGATGTGATGGATGGTAGATGATATCCATAAAGTGTCATAAATGGGGTCATTTTTGCTACGGTATGGAAGGAAGTAATATACCACCATTCTACAAGAGGTAGCCACTTGACGCATTGTGTTTTTTTATCAGATATAATGCAATGAAGATATCCTTCTAGACATTTGTTCACTATCTCAGTTTTCCCATCATATTGAGGATGACAAGTTGAGCTATGAGCTAATTGAGTACCAAGACAAGAAAATAATTTTGTCCAAAAATTTCTAATGAAAATGGGATCTCTATCATTTATAATAATCTTTGGGTTTCCATGTAGCTTTTGAATTGTTTCCATAAATGCAATGGTGAATGTACTGGCTTTGAAAGGATGAGATAGTGCACAAAAGTGTGCATACTTGGTAAGTCTATCATCTACCACCATGATGACGTTGTTTCCTTCTAAATTGGGTAGACTTGTGACCTCCTCCCAACAATGACTTGGAATAATTAATGGTTGTAAAATACCCGGGGTATTAATTCTGTCAATTTTATTTTGTTGGAAAACCAAACATTCTGCCACCAACTTATGAATATCATATTTAAGGCCATCCCAAAAAAATCCTTCTTGACCTTGTAGTAAGTTTTTAAAAATCATGATTTCCCTCCTATAGAGAGGTGTGCAATTCCAAAAGAACCTTTTGTTTGAGATAGGAGTTATTACATAGATATAAATGATCTTTATACCACATTGAATCATATTTCCATATAAATGTATCATATGCACTAGGATCTTGCTGTAACTTTTGAATGAGTTTCCACACTTCTTCGTCATTCTTTCATTCATCCCTTGCTTAAATTATACAATCAAGTTGGATACTAGAAATGTCATAGAGAAATGCCTCCACATCCTCATCCCTTAGAGAGCATCTGCAACAAAATTTTGCTTCCATTTTTTGTAAATGATTTCAAAATCATAACCCAACATCTTCATGACCCATATTTGCTACTCTTCTGAAGATAATATTCATTCCAATAAATATTTAAGACTATCATGATCTATTTTTACCTTGAAGTGTCTTCCCATTAGGTAGGGGCGCCGCTTCAGGGCATGTAGTATTGCCAACATTTCCTTTTAATAAATAGGTTTTTGTAGATTATTTCCATTAATTGGACAACTTTCAAAAGTAATGGGTCTTCCTTCTTACATTGAAACAACACTAATTCCATTTCATGAGCCATCACATTCCACAATAAAGGTTTTTTTGAAATCTGGTGTAGCTAAGACCAGAGCTCAACACATTGCCTCTTTAAGAATTTCAAAGGTCTTAATTGCTTATGGAGTCCAAAAAAATGCATCTTTCTACAATAATGTTCATAGAAGTGTTTCTATTTTCTCATAATTCTTAACAAACCTTTGATAATACCCTTTCAACCTGAGAAATCCTTGAAGATGCCTTAAGGTTGTGGAGATTTTCCATTCCTTGATGGATTTAATTTTGTTAGGGTCTACCTTAACACCCTCATGAGATACAATACGACACAAATATTCCAACTCATTTACCCCAAAGAAATGATTTGGAGGGTTTTGCATACAATTGTTTCTCCTCCAATAGTTTGAGCACCATGTCAACATGTTGAACATGATCTTTCGAAAACTTGTTGTAGATTAGTATATCATAAAAAAATACTAACACAAATTTTCTAAGGAAGAGTGTGAAAGTGGAATTGATCAAACCTTGAAATGTGGAAGGTGCATTAGTAAAGCAAAAGGTCATGACCAAAAATTCACAATGACCTTCATGAGTTCTGAATGTTGTTTTTGGAATGTCTTATGTCTTCATTCTAATTTGGTGATATCTTGAACTAAGATCCAGCTTGGTGAAGTAAATTGCTTCATGTAGTTCATCCAATAATTCAGCAATGACATAAATGAGACATTTATCTTTAATGGTGAGCTTGTTGAGCTCTCTATAATCCTGATAAATACACCATGCTCCATTCTTCGTGTGCACCAACACTACTGGAGAAGAGAGAGAACTTTGGCTAGGTTGAATTATACATACCTCTAGCATTTTTGCAACCATGCATTAAATTTCACTCTTCTAGGCATAATAATATATATATAAGGTTAATGTTTGGAGGAACATTTCTTGAAATCAAATGAATAGCATGATCACGATCGTGAATAGGTGGGAGACCTTTGGGAGTCTCAAATACCTTGGAATGATTTTCAATGATTCTTTGGAGATCTAGATAAATGGATGTCTTATATGTTTGAACATATAGTGACCATAATTGTGTAATTGTCCCTTGTTGTTCCTTCTTCAAAAAGTTTCTCATGCCAATAGAGTTAATTATCTTCCTAGGTTTTAATGTGATACCCATTAATTCAATTTCCTTTCCTTCTTAGAAAAATTTCAAGGAAAGTTCTTGAAAATTAAAATATATTGTCCCCAAAGATTGTAACTAATGGACTCCTAATACAACATCAACACAACCCATTGGAATGGAAATCATTGGACTATTCAATATTTATTCCCAGATGGTTAGATTGATATTATGCCACTCCTTGAGCAATTTATAGTTCCTCCATTTGCAACCATCAGTTGACACTCTAGTGTTGGGTATAGAAAGCAATTTAAATCATTAACTATCTTACAATGAATAAAATTATGGGTACTCCCTGAATCAATCAACGCTATTAACTTATTCTTATTGATATATCCTTTTATATTGAGAGTTTGAGGAGTGGTAATTCCTGCCAATGCATTATAAGATATGGTGAGATTTATTTATTCTCTTTCAACCCTTGGAGTTGGTTCTTGGTGTATATTTTCTTCTTTTGATGTCTCTTATTCCTTTTCTTCCTCCTCTTCACAATCTATGTAAAATAATTTCTTCTCAACACAATTATGACCTTTAGTGTATTTGTTATCACAACTATAACAAATCCCTTTTGCTCTTTTTTCCTCCAATTGTTGTGGTGTGAACCTTGTAGGTTTTGGGAGGCTAGGAGAGACAACACTTCCATATTTATAGTTGTGAATGGTAGACCTCCTTGTTGCCATATTGTTTCTTTCAACTTTTCTTGCCATCCTGAATGCATTCTCTGAAGACTAAGGTTCCCAAAGGTGAACCTCACATTGGATGGTATCCTTTAAAGTACCTAGGAAGACATCAATCAAATGCTCCTATGGAATATCATTCACTCTTTGGAATTCCTCAATGTGCTCTGCAAATAAACCCTTTTATTTGAGATTTATTAATTGGCTAAAGAAGACGTTTTTCTTTGTATCCTCATAATGTGCTATCAATTCCTTCGTAAATATTGTCTAGGTGACAAGTGATTTATAAAACAAATCCATAGACACCACACAAATTGATTGGGTTCTAAATATAAACATGTAATGCATACCTTTTATGTATGTTTCACTTCTTTTAAATCAAAGAACCCCTCTCCATCTACAGTGTCCATGAATCATGCATCACATAAGCCTTCATTCTGATATTTTATCCCTGCACGAACGAGATGTTGTAAACAAATTTCACCGATTTGAACGAACACGGTTGAAGGTTTCGAACGAAATGTTGTAAACAAATTTCACCTATTTGAACGAACGCGGTTAAAGGTTTAGAAGAAGATAGAAGATTTGATGTTTATTGAAGGCTAGATCCCTGTTTTCGCTCAAATTAGTCATAGGCTTAATTATTTCGAAAATTGTCATATTTTTTTTGAAAGCTAGTCTTTCTCTCTTACGCTCAGAAATTCGTAGGACGAGAAGTGAATTAGATAGGTTGTCACAACAGTTATTCACTATGCATTTAGACCTATCAAATTCCATCTCCCCTGCTCTTTGGATCCGAATTAATTCGTGTTCTTCTTTGAAAGTCGTGCGAGTAGAGGAATAATGTTAATAATCACATTTCTAAAAATTTAGATATGTAAATTTTTTATTAATAATTATTTTAATATTGGTGATAAATTTATACAAGACAACAATGATTAATAATATATATATATATATATTTTTAATTTAAATAATAACGATATTAATCAGTAATTTTAATATTTGAATAATAACTATGAATTAATAACAATAATTTTAATATTTCTAATAATAACAAGATTGAAACAATAATTTTAATATTTCTAATAACAATAATTATTCTAATAAGTACAATGATTTTAATAAATTAACTAATGGTAATAACATGGATAATAACAAGTGCTATGTAGTAGATAGTACTTGTCACTTAGCTTAAATATAATTAATTGGAGTATGAATTGTTGATAAGGTGTAAGATGATCAATTAAAGCCTTCATAAAAAAATAGAAATGAAAGTGAAAATGTTGTGTTAAAATGTTTCTTTTTGGTGAGCACACTACCTCATTGGTTGTAATGAAGCTTTATAACTTTATTTTTTTTTGGCAGTGTTTGGTTCAAATTGATATGGAGAAACTTAGTTGCAACTTAATGAAATGTCAATTCCAAGAAGTTTGTTTTGCACAACCAATTGTCTCCTACAAAGTTCATGGGAATTGAACATATCAATATCGGGCTGAGTACAATCATGGGAATTGAACATGATTGATATAGGGTTGAATGCAACCATGGGAATTGAACATGATTGATATATCGTTGAACGAAATTGTGTTTGTGACAATGAAGTCTTGGAAATATGAAACAAAACTATGTCTCTTTCTTTTGCTGAACAAAATTGAGTTGAGATGATCTATAGTTTGTGATGTAATATTAAATTAATTTTAAATTAAACTGTAAAGACATGTTAATTAATATTTATGAATAATTTGTAATATCAATTGTTTTACTATTAGTTTAACAACTAAATTATAACTAGCACACTCATATAAAATAAATGACTAGTAATCATAGATGGATATCAAAACACTTAGTTTAATCAAAAACTATTCCTAAACATGCGTTCAATGAAAATAAAAAAAAATATAAAAAATTTTAAATATAAAAATAATAAAGTCATAACCTTTCAAATTATATATTTTTTTATATTTATTTTTTATTTTTATATTATATGTTTGTCTATGATTTTTTATTTAATACTAAATTGATTGAACTTGACAGTCACTTTGAATAAAACTAGGAATAAAGTCGCAGTATATTAAACAACTTTAACAAAATTCACATATTAACTTTTTGCATGGTAACTGAGACCAGTCTTTTGTGTTGATCTGAGGAAAGAAGATAAAACAACTTTAACAAACCAATTGAAATAGATGAGAAATTGAAGACTAATCTCCCAATAAATGTGGAACAATCCCAAGCCACTTGAAACACAATATGGAATTTCAAAGTGGGATCCTCAGCTGGAGTTTCAAATCCTTTGACCCACGAGAATGATAGACATTAATTACAACAATTAAAAATAAAAAATAAAAAATATTGAATTCTTGAATTCAATTTCTTGAATTCTTTTATATACTTGGAGGCAAAAATTATAAAAACTATGCTTACTAGATCCTAAAAATTAGTAACTATACATCAATAACTAATTATCATAATAGTTATTAA
>APFE030849367.1:0-16528 GCA_000404065.3 Pinus taeda | reverse complement strand
GCTTTAAATAGAATTCATGGACCAATCGGGTGTCAAGCCACGGATCAAGTGTCGGTAATACTGAGGAGAGAATGAACGTCGGATCACTACATATCGTGACCGTCGGATTGTAAGTTACAAATGTACATAGTAAAGAAACACACTTTACCTAACTCTATACTAGACCAAGTTATACTTAACTATTCCTATGTGTCAGAATATCCTAACAAAAGTTAACCACTTGACCCATTGTGTTTTTTTATCAGATACAAAGCAATGAAGATATCCTTCCACTCATTTGTTCATGCGAAATTTTCATCTATTGCAACAACTAGAAATTATTCTCCTAAATGTAAATTAAATTATGTAGTTTATTTGCTACGACAAGTAATGAATAAAATTGCAATTGCATTTTTCACCATAAAAATACCGCGGAAAATAAAATACTCGAAATTGAGAAATTCTAGCACACACATAAGAATTTTGACACAATTATTTTTGGACAATTGTCCCGAAAAAAACCCAACTTGGGGAAAACGGTGCAACAAATGACGGTTTTATTATTATTCTTCAGCAATAATTTAGATGCTCTACTAGCAATCTAATATGAGGAAAATACTGGCAAAATTATTGTTATAATTTTCTCTTACCCCACAACTAATTTCTACCACCGAAATTACCTCCCTAGCTTCACGTTGAACCTTCTGTGTCACCCTCTTCGTAGTGCTTGCACAAAACCTCTGGGGATTTCAAACTTCCTCTCACTGTCTCTTCTTGCGACTGGAATATTTCCTCCTGGAATGATGCTAACCTCCTCTACCACCTACTACTCACCCTCTAGCTCTATCTTCTTTGCTAAATCTTAGCCACTGGGAAAATCAAACTTCCTGGGCAAATGAGTATCTTCACTGGTGTGTTCTTCGTAACCACATCAATCCCTTCTTATATCTCCTTGTTGGGACTCCAACAACTAATATTAAATATTAATCAATGGCTCATATCATTTTTGGATCGATCCTTGTGAGTTTCTATATGATTCTCACCTTATCTCAATTAATATTGATTAATTAAACATATTCCCTAAGTTTAGACTTAGGAAATATTTTGAAAATGGCTAATAATCTAATTGAGACACTTCTAGGTGGAATTTCCAGAAACAATTTTTTAGGTTTTGGATATCTCATGTATTCTAGCCTCTCCACCAAATTTCGTGGCTAGAACACATCCAATGATACAAAAACTAACACTCCCTCTTAGCGAGGAATGTGTTCTAGTGTTGTACTCCCTATTACAACACTCTGTCTATGTATCATCTCTATCACGTTGTTGATGTTTGGTTGTTGTTTCCCATCAACCACTGCAGAACTCTGATGCTGCATCTATGTTGTTGCTGACACTATTGTATTGTTGCCAACTCTGCATATGCACTGCAACTCCCTCTCATCTTTTGTTGCTGCAACTGTAACATCTGCAACTGAAAATATGTCCCTGCTATTGGAACGTGTTCTCCACCATACCCATATGCTATGTGAAATATATGAATTTATCTCTCCCTAGTGATTTTGTGAGTATGTCTGCAACCTACTCTTTTGTGGGAACATAGTTTAGTTGGACTGCCCCACACTGTACACAATCTCTAATGAAATGACACTGAATATCTATAAGTTTTGACCTATCACGAAACTTTGGATTCTCGGAAAGCTTGATGCAACTCTGATTATCATAGTAGACTTTGGTTGCCTCCATTCTTTACCTGAACAAGCTTACTAGCATCTTCCGAATCCATATAGCTTCGCACATAGTTGTGCTTGTTTCCATGTACTATGCTTCTACAAAGATCTGAGCTATCGACTTTTGCTTCCTGCTGCACCATGAAACCATCCTTGATCGAACATTGAAGAAGTACCCATAGGTACTTTTCCTGTTTACTGAACTACCTGCCCAATCCACATTTGTGAATCCACATAGTCTAACGTCATCCCCTCAGGTATATCTCAACCCATACTCAACTGTACCAAACACATACCTTAGAATATGCCTCACTGCTGCCTAATGTAGCCTCTTAAATTCTACCATGAACTAACTGAAAGTATTGACTGTGAAGAAAATACTGGCCTAGTGTTGACCAGATACATGAGAGACCCAATAAGTTGTCTATATAAGGTGGGGTCCACATCCTTGTCATATGATGCATCTATCTTCTTCTAGTTGGTGATCATGGGCATAGACATGGGTCTACAATCTTGAATTCTGAACCTCTTTAGAATATCTGTAGCATATCTTCCTTGCCCAAGGAAGATATACCCATCCTTCTGCCACACTTCCAATCCTAGGAAATAGTGCATCAACCCCAAATCCTTCATAGAAAACTCTATTTCCAAGTTCCTCTTGCAGTCCTCTATGAGCCCCGATGATCCTGTCAAGAAAATATCATCCACATACAAAACTAAGATGAGTGGTTCACCCTCTAGCATCAAATAGTAAAGGTTTGGATTTACGTCACTCTTGACAATGCCCATATGCCGCAAGTAGCTACCAATCCAACCATAACATGCCCTTGGAGCCTACTTGACTCCATATAGAGCTTGCGTTAGTTTTCACACATGAGTGTGCCCCTCATGAGTCTTGAAGCCCTCTATTTATTTTAGGTACAACTCTTCCTTTATCACCTCATTCAAGAAAGTTGTCTTGACATCCATCTGGTGAATCCGCCATACCATTTGAGTTGATAAGGATATAATTGACTGGATAGAGGTGTATCTGGAAACTAGGTGGAACGTCATAAAATAATCTATCCCTTATATATGTGCATTCCCCTTTTCCACAAACCTAGCCTTGTACTTTTCCACACTGCCATTTGTAACATACTTGATCTTGTAGATCCATCTAGAACCTATAACTACCTCGTCTCCAAGACTTGGCACCACCTCCCAACATCATTCGTCATGATAGAGATATACTCTTCTACCATGGCATCTACCCACACCTGATGCTGTGTAGCCTCCTAAAAGCTGGAAGGTTTTGCAACCTGAGCCACTAATGCTTAGTACCTGTCAAGTTGTCTGTGTTGTATTTTGTTCGTCTTAGAAGTTCTAATAAACTCCTCTGCATCTCTCAATGTTTGAAAAACCTCTCTGTTGGCTCGACCACTAGTGGTGGGAGGTTCAACCATCTCCTCCTCATCCTGCCTCTACTGCTCCGTCTGCTGAGAACTCCTTGGATCTCCTGCACCATGAAGAAATACTGGTACTAGTCAATGTACTCGATCCCTGTGATTGTCCTCCTGCCGATTTTATTGGTTGCCCCTGCTGCTGGACCAAAGGAGCTTCTACTAACTAATTATGATCACATGCAAGCATCTCACAAGATCTCCTGAAATCTCAGTCCTCCATGAACTTCATGTCTCGTCTCACTACAATCTTCCTACTACTAGGAATTTAGATCCTACATGCCTTTAAGGTTTCTCTATACCTAATGAGAAACCCCTTCTTTGTAGTCTGATCTAATTTGGTACACTTTTCATCCGGCATGTGGTAATAAACAACACTGCCAAAGATCCTGAAGTGACTAACTTCTGGATTCTTCCCTGTGAAGATGCCTTCTGGTGTTTTCTTCCCCAATTCTCCATGAGGAGTCCTTTTTTGAACATATACTGCCATATTACATGCATCTACTCATAGAAACTTGGGAAAATCCTGGTCATATAACATAGCCTTTGTAGCCCCAACTATTGTTTTGTTTTTCTGCTCTGCTACCCCATTTTTCTATGGATTATATAGGGTTGTCCATTCTCTTCTGATGCCTTCCTTTGCCCAAAAATATGTGAAATCCTTATAAATATATTATCCACATCTAAGAAAAGAACCTTGATCTTCTTCCCTATCGCATTCTCCATGGGATCCTTAAACTCTTTAAAACAATTGAAGACCTCATCTTTGGTCTTCAAGAAGTAGATCTAGGTTTTCCTGGAATGATCATCAATAAAGGTGACGAAGTATTTGGCACTGCTGAGAGATATAGTGGATGTCGAGCCATAAATATATGAATGTATAAGTCATAACATGCCATTTGCTCAGTTGTCACTTCTTGGGAATGCTGCCTTATCATACTTCCCAAGTACACATTGTCGTGTTCCATGCCAAGTGATGGAACCCCTATTCCTGTTTCGTTGAGCATATTGAGTGCTCCATAGTGTATATGTCCCATTCTACTATGCTATAACTCATTCACATCCTTCCCACCACTATTGTCACTACCCATCAGTGCCATTAGAGAGTGTTATAACACCATTTACTACCCTTGGTAGATTTGATGCTCTGTGATATGGCCTAGGGCAACCCTTCCCTTCCAAATTCTTTTTCCTATCACGTCATTTCTTCTTCCCATCGGATTGTTTATTTCCTTTGGGGTTAGAAGTTTGAACGACATTGATAGACGAAGGTTGAGAAGGCATGAACACTAATGGCGATGCATGAATAGAAGAATCAGTTTGAAAAGACAACTGCTGCAATTGATCTAGCAGGTTAGTCGTGCTATTATCAATTGATCTGACTAGCCCGTCAGCATGGGGACCCATCTTCGGCTTGGTAAGATCAACCTTAGATCTAGGAGCATCAAGCAAAATTTTCTCAAGAATCCCATATTGAGAATATATGAGTTCTAGCTACTGGGCTCTAAATATAGTTTGTTCTTTAGTGAATACACGAGAGAGCAATACATCCTTAGATATTTTAGGCTGCAAAGATTTTAGAAACCATTCAAGAAGGAATTCTTGTGGAATATTAGCTTTAATAAGCCTCTTCCTTCTCCTACATTCCTGGATATGATCAGAAATGTGGGTTGTCTGGTCTTGGTGGAAATTAGCTAAGAGATCAGTTCCAACATCATAACAAATGAGAAACTGAAAATGGTTTAAAAATATGGTGGCCAAGTCACCAAACAAAGCAAAGGTTCCCCCTGGAAGTTCAATATACCATTTAGTCACATTCCCAGTTAGGGTGCATTGAAATAGTCTCAACCTGATTGAATCATCTATCAGGGAGTTCGACTAACACCATAAACATAAAGTGTTATATGGTCACCTGGATCTTCACCAGACTTCCCTTGAAATTTGGGTATGTCCAATGGAAGTTTGGTTGAAACTGGAGGCCAAGTCGATTTGTATCGGATAAGATCATTAATCAACTTTGATAGATCTAGCAAGTTTAAAGTTGGCAGGAAAGGTAAGCGCAAAGGACCTTGATAATTCCAACCACTTTGGGTAGAATTCCCAATGTTCTGAAAAGAATATCCTGGATTTGTGAAGGCACCAGGTTTCCTGAGATGATTCGTAGAAATTCCTGAACCATAACCTTGTGGCCCAGAAAAATTCAGAGTTTGTCCAACTCCTGCCAAAAAATTGCCATATCTAGTGAAACTGCCCCCTAGCGAGGTATTAAATGGAGCAGACAGTCCTTGGTAAGGGTTCCATGCATTAGCAAAGGGAGAAAAAATATGACATGAACTCACGGAGGAGTACGACATATTCCCTTGTTGGCCGAAAGAGAACTGATTCCCGGCTCCCAAGCCGCTAACAATTGGATTAGTCCATCCTTGGAAAGGATTATAACTTTTTTTTTTTTAACTGAAACGGGTATGTTTTATTTATGATTTGGTTGGACCGGAGCCTAATCAACCTTGTTACACTGCAATATCTTACATCTTAATACATCTTGATGTACTCTGTTTCTCAAGTTAAGGAACACTTGCTTGAATAATACTATTGTCATTGATGTTGAGTTCGCCCGATGCAAGAAGGCAGCCTTTGTTTTCCATTATATCCGATTCACTATTCGAACTTCTGAGAATGTGGAAAATTTGAAAGGATTCAAAGTCCTTCAGTATGGTCATTAGCCTTTTTAGAGACTTGTTGAGTGTGGCGTTGTTGAACTGGTCTTGCATATTGATCTTCTTGATGAGGATTTCTGAGTATCCAAATGCTTGACAATCTTTAATGCCTCTTTCCCGAACAATTTGGCAGTTTTTTGTGAGGCCAAGAAGTTCTGCCTAGTTATTTGTATGATGACCAAGCCCCCAGCTGAAGCAATCTTTTCTAGTGCTATCCCGGGAGTAGATGACTCCACCAGTGCCCGTTGCCCCAAGGTTTCCCTTGGAGGCTCCGTCGAAGAAAATTGTAGTTTTGAGTTGATTCCTCCACCAAAGTTGGAAGTTGGCTTCTGGATCTCTTAATCTCCAGTGAGGGTTGGGAAGGGGGAGGATCAAAGATTTGCCTTTGGGGAGAGGGCTAATATGATTCAACGAGCTCTTTTCAGAACGAAGGAGAGAAGAATATGATTTTTGCAAATGCTAAAGAACAGATTCTAGGAGAAGAGCTTTAGCTTTAGTAGCTATTTTTGCAGGGAAGCAAGGAGTATTATTGAATGTCAAGTCGTTCCAGGTGAGCTAGATTTCCCAACACATGAATTTAGGGATTGAAAGCCAGATGTGATACCACAGAGAGTTGTTGGGAATGTGATGAGGATAATTTTGGAACCATGTGGAGTAAAGATCAACCATGGTGCATTGTTGGGGTAGATTAACTTGCAGATCAAGAAGCATTATTTTCCAGACTTCCTTGGCGAAAACGTAGTCTAGGAACAGATGAGGGGCTGTCTCTTCAGCATTTCTGCACATGATGCATCGATGAGGTCCAACGATGTTTCTTTTTAGAAAATTTTCACTTGTCAACTGTTTGTTATTGTTGGTCACTTTAATTTCTTATTAATTTAAACAACCAAGTGCTGCATGAATTGTCAACCCAGGGAAGTCTGTTTATATCAAAGGCAACCACGCACTGTATATGCTCAATCCCAAAAGCAATGAAAAGTTGTAGTAACAATTACACTAATCACACCTTGCTTTAAACAAGCTGAAGCTCTATTTTGAGTTACAGCAGGAATAATCTCTCTATTGATGTATTATGGCCCTTGAATTTCAGCATTTCTAATTACTTTGTTGATCTTTTCTAGTTTGTCAAGATAACATTTAATTATATCTACAATTGGGTCTACAACTCTATTTACATAGTTGGACTTGCTTGGAATTTTATAGTTCTTTCTTGGATGTTGAGACAAATATGGCTTGTGTCTACAACAAGAGGAAGATGTCTTCTTACAAAGTCTTGACCCAAAAAAATATCACTACCTGTACCAAAACTGTACAAATTTACAGAAGTAGGAGTTCTATTAACAAGAATTGGGAAGTTAGGAGCCATAGCTTTGATAGTCATCAACGTTTTATTTACAACTATGAACTGCAATTTTGTAGGCTGACAATAATATTCAGGAATGGAATTATGTTTTGCACAAGAATTCATGGCTCCTATGTCTAGTTGTGCATATAGATAATATTGTTTATATCCACTAACCTTGACATCTATTCTAATAACAATCCTATCTTCTAATCCTTTCATTTGGAGAATAGATGTACCTAGTTCTCGTTGGGGATCTTTTGGTATGCATTGTAATGCTCACTAGTCCCATCCATGGTCTTCTTCTTCTTTGAGCACATCTTCAAATTCTTCTATCATCATTGAGTATTTTAGTTCTAAAATTTGTTTATGTTTTTAGCCAATTCTTTTTGATCGGTTCTCATGGTGGCTAGAATTTCTTTAAGCAGACTTCTTTTCTATTTAGTAGTAGTTTCCAAGTGAAATATTTCTTTTTGTAGCCTACTAGCCTGGTTAACTTGATCAATTAATTCATCCTCTTCTTATTCTAAGAGACTCTCAATAATGGGAGTAACTCTCTTAAATCCATATTATTTTCTTTGATGAAGAAAGCCTACTTCTTCTCTACTTATGGTCTTTCTACGAGGTTTTTTTCTTTCATAGTGGAGTGTTAGATGAGGGATTAGAGGTGGCAAGTGTATCAATTGGGTAGTAGGCACCAAGATTTACCACGCTTGGTTGCGTGATTTGGGCAAGTTGGCACTGGAGAGCTGAGAGTATTTCCTTGAGGCGGTGCGTGATGGAAAAATATCTTAGGGTGAGGGTATAAATGCAAGATTGTAAAGATACAATTTTAGGGCAGAGGTCTGCGGGATTTTCTAAATGAAACATCTTGACATCTGAAATGAAGTCAAGGTATGAGGTGGATTTAGAGCGAGATGAGTCTCAAGAAGTGGAGATGTTGGCCTTGACTCATCTGAATCTGTAACTGAAAAATATTCTTCATTTTGTGGGGGCTAATCTACTTGCTCCCATTCAATTAGATAATAAATATTAGAAAAAATATCAAAGAATTTATTTTGGAAATGAGTTTTACCCTTCAAAGGAAATTTGCTCACCCAATGGCCCGAGTCCTTGCAAATGAAACAAGTTCTTGATTATGCTCTTTGGGTGCCTTCTTGCCTTCTTTCGAAGTATCCTTTTCATGGTCGTTGAAATCTTTGTGTCCTACGGTAAAACCTTTTGGGATGGCTTTTCTTCATGCATTGTTGACACTGGAAATCACTTCCACATTGTCTTCTACTTATAATATTCCTTTTCTTTTTACAACCAAAATGATAGGTTTTTGCACAGATGTCACAAACACTTGCATTAAAACTGATTTGTTTCTTTACTGATTTGGATATCTTCTTTCGAATGCATTCTTTCTGCGGAGTAAATACAATTTTGTCATGGAGTCCTGCAAGAGAAAGATTTTCAATATCTATATTTTTATCTTCAAATATGGCCCTTACAAGATCTAGGATTCTACTAGGCATAGCAAACAAGTATTTTCTTAGATAAGTTGTATTTTGTGGATCTCTTGCCTTATAAAGAAGATCTCGCATTATGCATAGAAGATCAGGAAGTTCTTTTATGTCATAGAGCCTTTGGCTCATGAACATGTCTACATAATGATGACCATCAAAATCAATTTCTCCATAAAAATCATGGAGAACTTCCTTGATGAATTGAGTGACTGGATTATCATTATTCATATTATTGAGCTTGTGAGATTCATGCATTCTAGATCACCATAATTCTAATTTACCTTGGAAAATCCAAGTGATCCTTAAATCTAATAATGACCATGAGACCCTTATTTCTATGAATTTCCTTTTGAGTGCTTGCCCATGCACTCCAAGTATGGATTGTCGTGAGGATTTCATTTTTAGATTTGCAGCTCAGATTTGTCATTGGAGCTTGATCTATGTTAGCTCAACTAAGAGTAGGCTCATCAATGTTTGAAGGATCATATGGAGTTTTTCCAGGAGAAGCATACTTGACATTACACTGCTTTTCCCATACATATTCAAAGGATTGGTTTGGTCTATCACCATTTGCACTCCTTCGTCTTTTGCTGGATTTGTCTCCTTCTTCTTTTACCATTTTTATTTCTTCCTTGTTCTGTGGGGCAGATCAAAGATTGGGATTTATGATTGAACTAGGGCCAATTTTTCTCTAGAAAATGAAATAATATTTTCGAATTGTAAAATTATGGGAATATGTACAAAAAACTGTTTGAGAAAAAGTAAAGTCCCATGTGCCAGGACTCCGTTCTAGTTTAAATGATTTGAGTCAAAAATCTTTTGAGCATTTTGATAAGTTAAAATATGTAATATGAAGTTAGAGAAAATTATGGAAGTGGTAGTAGATTTAAATTTAGAGTTTGGAAAAAGAAAATCCCAAGTTAGAAGAAGCACTTACTGCAACAGAAGTTTATAGCCAAACATTCTGGCAATAATAAAAGAAAACTGAGAAGAAAAATACTCCACTTTTTCTCAAACAATTTTCTGTACATAATCCTAGAATTTTACAATTCAGAAATGCTATTTCATTTGCTAGAGAAAAAATGGCTTTGGCTCAATCACAAATCCTAGTCTTTGATCTGCCAGTAGAGAACAAGATGTTAGGGTCCTATAATTTATAGGATCTCAAGGTAATTGAGTATTGTATCTCAGGAATCTTATTTTGTAAATACTTTTCAATCTGCCAATGATTTCCAAATAAAAGAAAAAATAGAATAAAAAATGAAAAGAGGGTATAAATAAGAAAAAGAGAAAAAAAAAACAAAAATATTGAAAAAGAATAAAATATTGAACCCCACCAAAAGAAAGAAAGAAAAAAGGAATAATACTGAAAGTGTTGCAAGTCTAAATTCCACTACTCATAAATAGTTTTGCTTCATCATTGAAAAATAAAAATTTGTGTGCAACTGGTTCAAAATTCCACAATCACTAGTTTTTAGTTTAATCATACAGTGTAATCATGATTAAACTCCTTTCAATTTCTGTAAATTAGGTTAGAGAATAAATATCTGCCCAATAGTTTAATCTAGGTAAATTAGTAGTTAGGTAGAAAATGACATTGATTCAACTGTTTAATCTAGATCAATTGGGGAAATAAGGGATAGGCTAGATATTTTTTCCATTCTGTAATAAAAGAAAAAAAAGTGGGTTTTCTAGTCTAAGCCTAGAGAAAAAATAAAATGCTAGTTTAGTCATGGGTAGGTAGATTAGATGGTTTCAAAATTATATCCCTATGCTATTTTTATCCTGAGGTTCTATGATAGGGTAAATAGACAAAAGAGGCACGATGGGATAAAGTATTTCATATATTTCATACTTCCTCTTATCCTAAGTTCGGAGGAAAATTATAAAAAGCGCATACGGACAAATCTTGTTTGTCGTATTATGGTTAAAGTACAACAATTTTGAAGCTTCAGGATCCGCTCCCGCTCCTCATCTAGGACCCTTATCATCCTTCAGCCCCCCTCTCCATCCTTCCTTTACGACCGGGGGGCTGGGGGGGAAGGGGGGGTCCGAAAAGACGTTTCTCCCGCCGGGCCCCATCCCCTACGTGTCACCCTCTCATGATTTTGTACCCCCCCTTGCCATTCCTGCTTACATCTTCCTACCCCCTCTGAAACTGCCGTCCCCTCGCCCGCTTTATCGCACCCCACCACCACTTCCTCTGCCATTCTCCTCTCGCCACGTTGCATACCCATTGGCCAATTGAATGCTCTCTCGATGAATAATCGTTCGACATTAATTTCATTTTCCCGGGTAACCGTTCGAAATTTAATGGTCATGTGCCACCTCCAACGGTTTTCACTCCTCGCTCTCTAAAAATCTTCCCCAAGCATCTCCACTCTCCTTTTCACTGCTAATTATAGGTTATTCACAACTTGACATAGTGATTTCCTTTCACTCCAGTCTCTCGACTTGAAACAGATCTGAGTTGTTAGTTTTTATTCTATTTTTTTGACAATTCATTCAACCTCAGCTAATTCCCAGTAAGCCACCCTTTCTCTTACTGTTATTTTCAAATTATTACAGTCATGCCTCTGAAGACCAAAACCTAAGACAAACCTGTTAATACTTTGATTACCCCTTTTGTAGCCTTAGATCATACCCCTCTGGCCGACAAGGCTTACAGGATTAATGAAGCCCAATGTGACTGTGGTTTTCTTGAATTATATTGTTGGTTAGAAGACAAACATGCAGATAAAACCGATGAAATTGGGCTCTAGGAGTCCAATCTTCCCCATTACATTTCCCCCCTGACATTCTTAGCCCCAGATTTTACCAAAAGGTGTCAAACATGTTATTTCCCTGCTCAAAGAGCTATCATCGCCCCTACAGGTGACATTCTCTTCACAATTACTGCTCAATCCATTGACCAAATGATGCTAGCTCCCACAGTGTAAAATACTACTTCTTTCTCCATAGAAGCCCTCACCCAACTTTATCAGAAGCTGGATTTCGCCACCAGATTCAGAATCTTCGAAATCTTCTTGCTTAAGAATCCCTAATTGCCTAAAAATAATCTTCCATATCCTTCCTCCATCTTCCATGATCAGGCCAAACAAATTATATCCATGATTTCCTACATTTTAGGTTATTTTTCTAATCAATGGGTAGATGAGCCCATTTTAGGATTCCTCTCCATATTTTCCACAAACTGCAAGCCTTCCACTATGTTCAATTGCAGTCAATTCTTGGCTGACAGTATTCATGAACAATTTATAAATTTTCCCACATAACAGGTGTTTAATTTCACCTCCATTTTGATTTATATGTTCCTCTACTATCAATCAGACAAATTCAGTTTCGCAATGCAGAAGCTTAATGATGCAGGAAATCAACAACCAGTGATCTTTTGGACCTCATTGGTCATGAAAAAACAACAGGATTTTTCTTTTAAACAGTTCATTGAGGTTTTTTTTCATCCAACCATGAACATCCTTAACAGTGCAATTCAACCCAGGATCAGTGAAGAAATCAAGATAATTTTTTCATTTGACAGATCAAGAAAAAACCGGGGATTGGTATTTATACCAAAATTATATAGAGATTAGGGTGTATGGCTGTGAATTGGCACCATACAAACTCCCCAAATACCTCCCCATGAGGGTTTTTGCCTTGGAGTACATTAGACAGATGCTCAATTCAGATGACATCCATTTTGTAGTGGCCAAGAAGAAATCACAGTTCAGAATAAAGACATAGGTGGGCCCATTTGTATGTAACACCAAGACAACAGGTGAAGAAGCAGACATGATACTTAAAGAAATGAAGTTCAGTATAAGCTTTACATGGTCTTATGACCCTTGTGGCATTATTTCAAAGATTAGAGTGGAGAATAAAAGCACCCCTTACATTCATACTTCAAGACCTAAAATAGATAAGTATGCCAATCAACTAGAATGGACAGAAAACACTTTGCAAGAAGTCGAAGAACAAATCTTCTCCACTTCTAGTTTGCAAACTCCCACTGCTCAAGAAAAATCAAGCAAAAAATAGAGGGAGGAAGGATCTTCATCAACAACTGGGAGTGAAGCCAAAGAGTTCAGGATTAGCTATAGGAAGAGGACAAAGTTGACACTTATAGTAGAGATGGACAAAGAAATAGAAGAACGAGCTGTCATCATAATCACAGATTCACCTACAACCAAAAAACTCATAACATCTGCCACTGAACATTCATCTTCACAGGGTCACAAGGAAACTGAGCTAGAATCACAAAATGTCCAAACTGAAAAGGAGAAGACAATTTTTGATAGGTACTGGGAGATTAAGTTGAGAAATGAGATTCTAAAAAATAGTACCTATAATCAATTCTAGAAGCAGACCTCTACCTCATAGAGTAGGTTTTTGTTAGTCTTGACATAGAGCATGGCAAAATGCAAATGGCCTTTCTTGAGGTCCAAATTCCATAGCCAAAATCAGCAGTAGACTACAAGAGCACTACTTTTGAATTCAACACTAAATACATACATCCCATTGATCAAATGGAGATGCACAAGAAAACTGGCGAAATGATATCCTCCACTTTGAATAACATCGCTATGTCAGTATCTAAATTGTAGGTTTCATTTGCTAATGTTCAATCTCAACTGAAAATGGAGAAAGTGTCCTCCTTAGCTAAAGATAATAGGATCAAGTCTTTGGAAGACTTGATACTAAAGATAGGGTATGACCCTAAAGATGTCAATGATGCTGAGGAGATTATTAAAAAGAAGAACCTGGACATTGTAGCCTTGAGAAAGCAGCTCAAGCTGTTGGCCACAGAGGATCCATTGACAAAGGATATTGAAGAAAGTGAAACACAGAAGGCGGACATGATGAAGCTGATCATAGAGCAGAATATATAGATTAGGCAGATGGAGGCAGAGATGGATAAAATGATAAAGGAGAAAGAAGAGAGTCATAAGGTGGCCATTGTTCCCCTGGATTCCATACCCATTTCTCAACTTCCAGCAATAGGAACAACCACTGCAACCACTTCTTCCACTCAGACTGTGACTGTTGAACAAGTAACAAAGACACTGGAGAACATGTCACTCCAATCAAAGGAGATTGAGACTTTGTAGGGCCAACTCAAAGCTTTAGAAGTGAAAAAGGACAAAGCTAAAGCTTCTCGGGTTACTGAAATGCAGAAATCCCAGAGACTGTTGGAGAAGTTGCAGAAGGTAGAGAGAGAGTACCTTGGCCCAAGCCAAGGAAACCATTTGGATGAATATACTAGACTCTATGAATGAGATTTGGCCTTCTATCCAAATCATATTTGAGTAGAAAGGGCTGATAGAAAAGGCTACAGAAACTATTGTGCAGGGAAGAGAGAAGCTTGGAGAGATGCCCACAGAAGCCTCCAACATTATCAGGTTCTTGAAATTCAAGTCCAAATATGAACTTGAGGAAGTAGGAATCATTGACAATATTGCTAGTATTTTGGAAGTCAAGAAAGTCTGGACAAAGAGGAATCTTATTTATCAGTTGGAAGAAAGATGTGAAACCTTGGAGATGCAAGTAAACAGGTTCACTAACAGGATTGAAGCATTGGTCTAGAAAGGACTGCCCAACATTTATGTAATAGATGACAAATTAATCACTTAGGAAGACTCTGTCTTGAAGATGAAAGAAATGTCTAGAAGCAGCATCAAAGTTAGTGGAATAAAGGGCAGTATGACATCAAGGGTGTTTTTGGAAACCATGTCAAATGATTTCTATATATAGAATGAGGTAAAACACTTTTTTACTGTCAAGCCAACTTTTTCCAAATACACAAAGGTAGATGAAATTTATCACATGGTAACAAAATTGACAATCTCAGATGAAAAGAGACGGGAAGAACTAGTCGATTTACTAGATTAAAATGGTAATTTGGGAGCAATAAAACAATTGCCAACGTAGCAACGAGCACGATAGTCAGTTCAACAACACAACACAGTTTCAGGTTGACTCAACAACCGAAACCATCAAAACAGGGCCACTTTTATTTTTCAGCTATCTACGTGGCTTATTCTTCTGCCAGGATTAGATCATATTGTTTGTAATTAGGCTAATAATACATTGTCAGTTTGACAATGATTTTGTAAAGGATTTTTGTAATTTTCATTATAAATACTTCACTGTTTGAAGTATTAAGGGTTGATTTCCGAATGTAATTTCCTTCTGCATATTGTATTTTCCAAAGCATTGGAGCATCAATAATACAAGGACCTTTCACAGGATTCATGTGGTGTACCAAATGGTGATGTGTTCCTTCTGTTTATCTATTTAAACATTTTTTTTTCTTTCTTTATTATTTTGAATATCTGAATTACTTAACAAAAACTGTGATAAATAGGATTTGTTACTTAAAGCACCCTATTTTGCCTGTTGGTAATTTTAATGTTTTCCATTGAAGTCAAATCAAGGAATTCTTAATTGCTCCTTGATTTCTACTAAACCTTACACTTCTGCTATTTCACAATCCATTTAATTTATGAAAAGATCCAAACAGTGCAACCTAGCTTGCACTGGGAGAACTCCTCTAAAAATTGAAGCAAAAACCAATTTAATTTATATACTTCATATCCCAATGGAATTATAAATCAACCAAACCAATCAAATTAAAACAAACAAGTACAATCATAACTAGCCTAAAACTCACATAAAACAAAGCTAAATTTTACAGAGAGATCCCTCTATGAAGCTGGCAGGGCTAGATCCCAACTTCCAAAGAGGTTTTTATGTTGTCCTATGTGTTTAATCCCTCAACCTCAAAAATACAGAACAACAACATAGTGGCGACCATACTAGGGACCAATAACTCTTTAGATTGAAAAAACATTATTCCCTAGTATTTAATCAATATTTCTATAAATTGAAGCTTATATATCATTATGAAATACATGATCTGAGGTTGTTATTTTGTATATATTTTAGTGTGTCATTGATTTGATTTTTATTTGTGTGATGATTTTTAATAGACTTGGTTCCCAAAAGAATTTTCACTGGAGCTCACCCTGATCCCAACCCTGTTGAATTTGTAGATAATCCAGAAAAATTGGTGTTGGAGAGGTAAATCCCCTCTACGGATAGAGGCGATCCCTACTAGCCCAGAACGGGTCTAGCAACAATCAATCAATGCTACTATGCAAGCTCCTAGCTGCAATTAAAAAGTGGGTAATGAACACCTACTTGGATTCCAGCGCTATTGTTTGATGAAGAGATGCCACTCTCACCCCTTTGCTCTGGTCGGTCACGATCCTCCACTATCCTCGTGGATGGACACCTGCACATGCAAAGAGAGAACAAACAGAAGCGTGAAATCTAGTAAAAGCAACTATACATCAGTCAGAAAGGATGCGATTCACATTAACCATTATAAGACGAATGAGAATGGAACCATAACAGTAGTCATCTATCTTTTATTAATAAAAAGTAGAGAAAGATACAACCAATATTCTGACGCTGAGTCCTTCTCAAGAGGGTCCAGCTAGCAAGTCTCATAAGCATTCACCCTTGGAGGTAGATGTCCCAAAACAAACAACTCTCTCTCTCTCTCACAAGGAAACAAGACTTCACAACCTTCCTTAAGCTCTCTAGCAATCCACACTTAACACACCAATTGCCTATTAAGAGCAGCACTAAAGCACTATGAATTCCTCTATGTCAAAAGCTATATCCAAAAACTAGCTGCTCATGGCAATGGTGGAGGCTTATATAGGAGAAGGAGTCTCCATGAATGGTGGAAGGATAAGCTTATCTCCAAGAAAGGTGGCTCATATGATGAATAGACATGCCATAGAAGGGA
>APFE030849366.1:146581-166546 GCA_000404065.3 Pinus taeda | reverse complement strand
ATGTCTCAGTAAATTCTCAGGTGAAAACAGAGTTTTGGTTTAATGTTGTTTTTGGTAAATCCCTCTCAGCAAAGAGGATGAATGTGTAACTGTGAATTTATTTTAATGAATGGAAATATTTTATGGTGGTGAAATACTCTGTTTTCAGCTATTTTTTTAAAAAGGGTCCTCTGAGCAAAAAGATCCTGGAGCAAAGGAAACAGAGCATTGGCTCTGTGGTGTTTGTCTGGTTTTGGTATTTTCCCATTGCAAACGAAAAATACCCAACATTAAATAGTGATGGAAACTTCAATTCTAAAGAATGGATTAATGTTTTCAAATATGGGTTGAGAAATAATGTCAAAGGTATTTTTGTGCTTGGGTCTCTCGAAAATAATGATTTAGAGGGAGAAATTGATTATTTGTATGAGAATACATATGAGCATTAAGATGAAAAGGAAAGTAGCATTAGTGATGATTTAGATGAAAAATATAAGGACATGCAAATGAGATAGCATGAAGATGGATAGTTTCCGCACATACATTTATTATAATTTACAATAATTTTGGCTTGTCATTCCAAAAAGGATTTTCATTGACTCTAGGCAAGTGCTTTTCCATTTAAACTATCAAAAAATGATGAATATGGAGGTCTAACCTCTCAATATTTTAATGTGATTGTCTAAATATTGTTTTATGAAGAATTGTGAGTATGAAAATATGCTTCAGTAATTGAAGCTTTGGTCTTGGTGTTGAGAATCTTAATGGGGGTTTAGAAACATCGGAATGATGTAGATATTGCATATTTTATTCCAGGAAGGTTTGAGGCTGAGGCTCTTGAGGTTATGTCAATATTTTTATATGTTTTTCAATGGTGTGAGTTGATATCCTTGAATCCATCTAACAATGTGTTATGTGAGAAGGGTGTTCGAGCTTTTGGGTCTCTCTTAAAATCTCAAAAAGTCTTGGAGGAATTGTATTTCAAGAATGATGGTATCTATGGGAATGTTGTTAGAGTTATTTGTGAGCTTCTTCCTTACATTGAAAAGCTCAAGATTTTGCATTTCCATAACAACATAACGGGAGAAGATGGAGTAGAGTCCATTTCCTAACTTGTTAGAAATTGCTCTATATTGGAGGATTGTAAATGCTCGTACACTAGAGTATGTATTGAGGGTGTTATAACTTTAATAGGACCTCTCACAGTAAACACCAATTTGAAAAAGTTAGATTTGAGGGATAACATGTTTCATCAAAAGGTCGAGTTTTGTTCCAGTTAGAGTAATTTATTGTCATATCTACTGATAATTTATTTGGAACTTCGAGTCTTCATTTAAAAGTTTTGTCTTCACAAGTATTTAATTTAATTAAGATTATTTGGCGAAAGTGAAGGGTGATTTAGTGACATTTGATATTTTATGCTAAGAATCTATATCTACATAGATTATTACATTTTTTTATTTGAGTTTATGTGCTCATCTACATCAACTAGATATTCCTAATTTGAGAATGATAAAGCTCTATTAATATAATAAGTTCATTGAATTCTCAAAGGAGTTTGCAAAAAATATAGCATTTCCAAAATTAAAAAAATTTAGCATATCTTTATTTTCTCATTTAGAAAAGTTCCCCATGTTCCCCAATAAAGAAACGCCAATTTTAAAGTCCTTTGTTACTAAATTATGTCATTTGCAAAATAATATGTCTGAAAGGTTGGAAAAACTACATAATTTTGAAAATATAGATGTGGTTATAAGAGACACTTAGCATAACATTGAAATGACAGTTCCTAAATAGTATTCATCTATAGTGAGGATGGATAGTTACAACTTTTTAGTTCATTGTAACGAAGTTGGTCAAATATTTATTTTATTTTAAATAGTATTTACTTATTTATTGTAATGGGGGATATTTATTTTAATTTAATTAATATTCACTAATTTTATAATAGTTGGTTAAATAGTGGTTTTATTTTAATTAATATTTAGTGATTCATTATAAACCGTGAAATATCGCTAAATATTTTTTTATTTTAATTAAAATTCACTATTTTTTTATATTTAATGATTTAGTTTTTCAAAATAACCTTCCCAAATCTTCTATTTCTTCAATATACCTTTATACCTTTAAAAATAATTAGTGTTTATATCCTTCCATGAAACGCTTATAATCATATTAAATAGATTTTTATGATAGTCAACATTATCAACCTGAACTCAAGTAGTAATGCATAGGCTACTAACCACTCCTTGTCGTAGTCTTCCTTCGTAGGAAAGTCCCATATTAAGGATGCAAATATTGAGACATTAAATATCATGGGAAAAGCAAGCCACCTCTCAAATCTAAATTATGACCTTAATATTAATCATGAATCTATATTGCATCTATGATGGATGGTGTAAGGACCTGCGGTCCTTGGCATGCCCATGAGTTGGTTCAACCACCGAGCACACAATTTGACAAAGTATGAAGCTCATAATAGAAGTGCGTGGACAGCAAGTGATAATACGCATGAGAAGGAGGTGAGCGAGTCATGTTTATAGCGTGGACAGCGTGAGCATTCACCTATGAAGCCGACGATGGAGAAATTATGTTTGAGGGCGTTGGTCGATGGGCCGACCAGCCACAAACGTTAACAAAAGCATTGGTTGATGATTAGTAAGGGTCGGCCAAGGGAGTGGCTCGACTGCACAAGGAGCGTATATATTGTATGCGTGAAGGTTCATTTGGAGCATCAATCTTCGACCTTCGATCAAGAAGTAAGGCGCAGTCACACAGAGATACAAGTGTGAGTTGAGGTGTAGCCGGATGTGCCCAAGACTTGGGCGAGGCCGCATGAATATCGCATAGAGGTATCTGGTGGAAAGCGTAGGGCGAGGAGCGCCCACCAGTCTAATGGAGGCGTACACGGGTGAAGGTGTGGGTGCCCGGTTGTGCGAAGACTTGACACAGGTGTCTCAAGTAGCTTGGGTTAGCACCAACCCGTTGTGCAAGGGTAAATGGTGGAGACTTGGTGGAGTCGCTTGCCGGTGCGAAGTTGGTGAACGGTAAAGCCGGTTGTGCGAAGGGGGTGTCTTGGTGACTTGGTGGAGTCACCCACCTGTCGTGCACAAAGACAAGGTTCAATTGTGAAGTGCGGAAGGGAGCTCGTGTGAGGGCACGCCTGCCCGCCTTGGGCAAGGAAATCTTGGCTATCCCACAGAGGTGTGATGATGATGTAAATTTTGCTAAGTATGAAACTTGGGGTTTCCAGGTATACTTGTAAAGCATTATAATATTGAAAGACTATATAATATATTATTCGGGCATACTCATTGTTCAGGGAGTTGCCCCTCCCTTTATACTGTGCAATTGTGTTCTTCATGTATAATTGTTGATGTTAATGAATGTGTATGGGTGTTCATGGTATAAAGGAACATTAATAATTACTTAGTTGAGAAACACAAACTAAGTAGGAAAAGTGGTTAGGCGTAGTCCACGAACATAAGTATTGGTGAAAAGAAAGTGTTCGGTGGTGCCGCACCTCGCCAAGTGTGGTTGAAAGACTATTGAGGCTCTGGCGTCATGACAGGTGGTATTAGAGCTCGGTTGGAGTTGGTGTTAGAGCAAGGTTTCTCGTGACGAAGTGCATGTGTGGATACACTTGGAAGCTTGAAAATTGGTGACAGTGAAGCAGGTAATTGCAGGTGAAGGAAGCTATTTCACATACAAGTGGAACAAGAGTTGGTTCAGATTGCATGCATCTTGGTGAAGTTGTTGGATGGTTGAAACTAGATTGCAAAGAAGGAAACTGTTAGCAATGGTAAGTGAATCTCAAGTTGGGTCTAGTCATGGTGCAAAGGAGGTTACTATGGCATTCATTGAAAAGGCATTAGAAAATATGGAGGACTTAGAGGCTTTCTGGACTAAGAAGATGGACTTGGTCAAGAGAGATCAAGAGGCCAATTTGAAGATGAAGGAAGAGCTCCATGAACTCCAGACTCAACACGAGTAAACTGATATTTTGTGTACACAACTTGAAATAAGGGTCAAGGAGATTGAAGAGACAAGAGATCGAGGCTTGGCAGAGATTGTGGACTTGTAGAAATCTCTTGACGAAGCCAGAAATGAGATCACAATGTTGAAGAAGGTCGTGAGGCATAACTCAGGTGGACGAGTGCCTCATGTGAAAGTCAAGGAACCAGAATCTTATGATGGTAGAAGGAGTGCGAAGATTCTTGGCAACTTTCTATGTGACATGGAGCAATAGTTGGAACGATTGGGTCTACCTGATGATGAGACAAAAGTGAAGGTAGCTGCTCAGTTCTTGACAAAGGATGCTAAGATGTGGCGGCGAAGAAGGATGGATCAGATTGCCAACGGCAGTGCTGGTGACATTACTTCGTGGGATGAAATGAAGAAAGCTTTGCAGACCCATTTCAGTCCTCAAGATGAAACGCGGGAAGCAAGGATGAAGATAAATTTCATAAAGCAGACAAGGAACCTTCAGACATATCAGTGAGAGTTTGCAAGTACGGTTCTGGAACTTCTTGACATGGTGGAGAGGGACAAGGTGTTCAACTTCATCATTGGATTAAAACCTTGGGAACGTAATGAAGTGAAGAGGCAGAGGATTAGAACACTTGAAGAAGCTTTTGCTGCTGTGGACAGGTTGGTGGAGCATTATGATGAGACTTCTAATGATAGAAAGAAGAAGTTCGAAAAGCTAAAAGAGAAGAAAAAGGATGATGCTTCGAAATCGGATGATAAGTCGAAGACAAAGAAAGCCTTGAAGTGTTGGATATGTGTTGAACCACATACGGTGAAGAGTTGTCCTTCTAGACCAAAAGTGGCTGTGATTGCACAATCTAATGTGAAGAATGAAGAAGCTTCTGTGGGGATGATGCAGATACTTGGTGCTGCTACTGCTACAGAGATGATCTCTCGGAGGGATCCTGAGAGGAACAAGTTGGAGTATGTTCGGATGAAGATTGGGGGTGTTGATATACTCACTATGGTGGATAGTGGGGCTACTCACAACTTCATGGGAGAAGATATTGCGAGAAGGATTAGGCTGAAGTTTGTACTAATGAAGGCACAAATGAATACAATCAATTCTCCTCCTGATTGTGTTCTTGGTGTAGCTAAAAAGGTGGACACAACATTAGGTGAGTGGACAGGGAAGGTCAACTTCACTATAGTGTGGATAGATGACTATGAAGTTGTGTTGGGAATGGAATTCTTGAAACAATTTGATGCTATGATTGTTCCACATTTGAAGAGGTTGTACATTTACAATGGAAGGGAGGATGTACCCATTGGTGTACCAACCATTGGAGTGACAAAGCCTGATTGTAAGTTGGCAGTAATGCAAATGGAGGATGAGAAGCAGATGGAAGATATGAGTAAGCGGTTGTCTATGGTTGAGACAAAGCTTACCGAGTAGTCATTGGTCATCAAGACTCTTTCTGGTAGTATCTTGGATTTGTCAAGAAGGCTAGAAGTGGTTGAGGATGATGATCATGTTGATGAGGCATATGTGAGGCTGAATGTCCAGGAGGAGGATCGGGTCACTTATCTACAGAGGATGGAGATAGAAAATCCTGACAGATGGATTGAGTTGATTAGTGTGGGTGAGCCTTTAGGATCTACTCCCTCCACATCTTCTTAGATGGGAAAGAAGATGGGGTTCATTGTTAGCTTCTCATGGCAGTGAGTCCTTAAAACAGATTGAGCAGGTATAACAGATGGTGCAGGGATGGCTTGGCATCAAGCATCATGACATGTTGCAGATGGGATGGAATTTCCATGGACCTGAGCATGGGAGAGATTCTTAGTGAGTCCAAGATGTAGCAAAATCTGAGATAGGTTGGTGAAGGCATAAAGATGGACATTCTTATGATTTGAGCGTGACAGTTGGATTGATCACCTGACTAGTTTGAGTCATGGGGGCTAGTAGTGTACCAGAGAGATGTTGACATCAGGTAGGCAGGAAGGATGATAGTTCACAAGATGGAACGACACATGATGGAGATGGCAGTTCTACGTATGTTGCAGGGATGTTTGCAGTATGTGGAGGAGTTGATATCATGGACCGAGGATGAGACAGTTGTTGATGATGATCTTGGTGGATGGCTACCAGGATGGTATGTTGTCGAGGATGACAATGATTTCAGGTGGAGGAGGATGTAAGGACCTGTAGTCCTTGGTACACCCACCAGCACAAGTGCGACGAGTTGGTTCAACCACCGAGCACGTGATTTGACAAAGTGCAAAGCTCATAACAGAAGTGCATGGACAACAAGTGATAATACGCATAAGAAGGAGGTGGACAAGTCATTTTTATAGTGTGTACAGCGTGGGAATTCACCTATGAAGCCGACGATGGAGAAGTTATGTTTGAGGGCATTGGTCGATGGGCTGACCAGCCACAAACATTAACAAAAGCATTGGTTGATGATTAGTAAGGGTCGGCCAAGGGAGTGGCTCGACTGCACAAGGAGCATATATATTGTATGCATGAAGGTTCATTTGGAGTATCAATCTTTGACCTTTGATCAACAAGTAAGGCGCAGTCACACAGAGATACCAGTGCGAGTTGAGGTGTAGCCGGATGCACCCAATACTTGGGTGAGGCCGCACGAATATCGCATAGAGGTATCGGGTGGAAAGCATAGGGTGAGGAGTGCCCACCTGTCGAACGAAGGCATGCACGGGTGAAGGTGTGGGCACCTGGATGTGCGAAGACTTGACACGGGTGTCTCGGGTAGCTCGAGTGAGCACCCGCCCGTTGTGCAAGGGTAAACGGTGGAGACTTGGTGGAGTTGCATGCCGGTGCGAAGTTGGTGAACAGTAAAGCTGGTTGTGCGAAAGGGGGTGTCTTGGTGACTTGGTGGAGTCACCCGCCCATTGTGCACGAAGACAAGGTTCGGTTGTGAAGTACGGAAGGTAGCTCGTGTGAGGGCGCGCCCACTCGCCTTGGGAAAGGAAATCTTGGCTATCACACGGAGGTGTGATGATGATGTAAATTTGGCTAAGTATGAAACTTGGGGTTTCCAAGTATACTTGTAAAGCATTGTAATATTGAAATACTGTATAATATATTATTCGGGCAGACTCATTGTTCAGGGAGTTTCCCCTCCCTTTATACTATGCAATTGTGTTCTTCATGTAAAATTGTTGATGTTAATGAATGTGTATGGGTGTTCATTGGTATAAAGGAACATTAATAATTACTTGGTTGAGAAACAAAAACTAAGTAGGATAAGTGGTTAGGCGTAGTCCACGAACATACGTATTGGTGAAAGGAAAGTGTTCGGTGGTGCCGCACCTCGCCAAGCATGGTTGAAAGACTACCGAGGCTTCGGTGTCATGACAGATGGTGTCGATAATTTATAAATAGTTTAGAGTTATATTTTTATATTCTATGATTATTTATTTATTATTACTTTTTTATATAGTTTTTAACATATTTTAAATTTCTTTTAGTTATATTATAAAATAAGTTGTTGATAACCATACATGTATATATTTAGTGTAATTATGTTGCATAAATGTTGAAGTGAATTTAGATTAGAATTCATTCCATCAATTTTTGATATCTTAAAATGATATTATTATATGATTTAAATACATGTACGTGACTCATATATTATTTGGTGTAGTAAAGGTAGAATTTTTTTTTATATATAAAGGTTGTTTAGTTTTTTTAATGTAATTATATGGGATAAAATAATATGTCAAGTTGTACTATTTATGAACTAATAACCAAGGTAGGTCAAGAGTTATTATCATGTTACAGAAGTGAATGTTAGGAAATCTATATATGTGTAATTCTATAATGTTGTTAGATATGGAAATGTTATAGCACTACATGAATGCTTAATGGTCTTCTTACTTGTAATGATGTCCTAGATTATAACTTTCTTTTCAACATTTACAACAAATTTAGAGGGAAAGAGTTTCATAAGGTAATAGAAAGAAGATAAAGGATATGCATTTTGGTACACTTAAGGGGTTGTTTAGCAAAGAAAGGATAGATACATGGTGTTGGGTTGGGATGAAGAGGAAGGTGTTTGTATGGTTAAGAAATTATTGGGGAGATGGCTAGGTGATGTCTTGAGGCATTGGCTAGACTTCCAACTCATCATGGTGGAATACATAACATAGAAATAGTGTATTCTTGAATCAATGCAAAGATGCAATGAGTAGATGTTCTTGATTGGTATCTTGGATTGACCTTCTTTCTAATGTTGAAAGCACTTTTAAAGGGGAAATGTTTTCTAATGGGCTTTAACTCGAATAAATGATATACCTTTTGGTACACTTAGGGGTTTTTTTAACAAATAAATAGTAGCTATATAGTATTGTGTTGAGATAAAGAGGAAGGTGGAAGGTGTCTAGATGGTCTAGCATGGATTGAGGAGGTTCCTAGATGATGTCTTGATACATTGGTTTGACTTCCAACTCACAATGGTGGAATATATAACATAGATATATTATATTATTGAATCAATTCAAGGATGCACTGAGTAGGATTTCATGAATAAATTATGTAAGTGTGCAATTTGTATATGTGAAACGACATATGCTTGAATGCATTATCTTTTCCTTTTTTTTTACTTGACCCATAGGCGTCTTCAACCTCGAATTTTATGGTTTATATAATACTTCATATCATGGCAATCGCCAATTGAGATGCCCCCCTGTGGGTATGCTTGAACACATTGCCTAAATTTTATGTTTCATTGCAATTAATATAATTACAACTAAACTAACAAATTTGATAAGTTCAAGAGTTTTGAGATAATTTCAAGACCTACTATGATGTTGCAAAGAAAATATGTTATGCAAAAATAGTCATTTTTTAATGGACTATAACAAATCTCTATTGGTAGAACAAAGTTACATAAAGATATTTCTTAGGAATGGTAATGAAATCAAGACATAATGAAGATATGGACTATAGCTTACATATGTGCAAGTATTTTTCGTAACTTCTTATAAATTTTAGAAATTTTTTTGTCATGATAATTATTTAAAATTTTGGATAAAAGATAGGGAGATAGCTCATAATATTTTTATGTTTATGTTATGACACTAGTGGATGGTCAATCTTCCTATTAAATGTGAATGATGAATATTGTAAAGATGGAATCTTGAAGAAGAAAACCTTGTGATGACATTGGAACCAAATTATTTCACAAGTTATAAATTGAATAAAGGTTGTCAATGAATTCTTGGAAGTAATAATCTATAAGTTACCACTCTTCTTACATGTGAAATACTTAGCAAGATGGATCACCTTTGTAATGACGCCACCCCACATTTACCCACTTTTACAAGCCCTTTGGATAAATGTGAATTGGAGTGCCACTATGAACTGACATGACCTCCAAGTTACAGTTAAGGAAGTGGGGTCTACAAACTGACCATGTATTGACATCCTATAGGGTCTACAAGTCACACTAAGGCTAAACAACCACCTCAGGTGACTAAACCCTGATTTGGGGCTACTTTTCTCACAAATTAACCCCCAACTACACGCATGACAAGGCCTGGGTGTGGTTATATGCCCCCGCTACATGCACAACACTTCCTCCACGTGGTTATAGCCCAAAATATCTAGTTCAGAGGGTGTCATCATGAGATCTAAGCCAAATTTCTTGGACAACCTCTAGACCACTACCCCAAAACTGCCTGTAACTTCTTAGAATGATAAATGGCATAATGACAAAGCTTTTCATACAAAACTTGAACAGGAACTAAACTAGGACATGCCTAGTCCATAGTATAAATTTTGTTAAACATGTGGCAAACATGTAAGCTACAAGTCATGAATGCATATCTGAGTGTTTGTACTTTAGCTTAAAATCATTGAGAAGGTTTTATTCCCTCTCAAGTGCTTGTAACGACACTTGTTAGCCCATGCATTCATCAACAATTCATCAACTAATCAAAGCATAACAAGAGCCATAACTAGAATATTCTATAGAAACATGCATACAACCAACATATAACTAGAATATTAACCATGACTAAACAACCATAAAATCAACATAATAGAAAGTACAAGTTCTCATAAATAACAATAGGAAAATAAATCTTATTAACATATGAAAAATCCAACCAAGGCAGGGACTTCCACGTAGCACCCAACCATAGATTGAGTTGAACCAAAAATTTATTTTATTCAATCACCCTCGTGCCATATTTCAAGCATGAATGTGGGATCTCATGGGATAAACGAAGACATAAACAACCAAGGGAATCCATAGGTTAAACTAAATCCACCCTCAATATACTGTGATCTCACCAAAAGTAGTCAAGAGATCGCAAAACCAAAACAAGCTTGGATGCCTCAGAATTCCTTCACCATCCTTTGAGGAATCTTCCTATCTCCACCCACCTGTCAAGGGCTTCCTGGAGAAAACCATATCCACCAGCAAACCTTGAGAATTTTCCTAATACCACCTCACCCAGATCCAAAACCTTATGACATTCAAAAGCTCAACTAGAGATGAATCCCATCACACCATGGCTACCTAGGAAATTGTAAGGCAAGGTTGAAACCATTGTTAAAAGCGAAAAAACCCATGTCGATGATAGTAAATGAACCAAATGAAAAATGCATTAATACCTAAACTAGGAAATCACACATGCAACCTATTACCTGCAAAATCCTCCTGTTGAAGTTGCTAATCCAACCTTCTCCTTGCTTTCCTTGCTTGTCCTTTTCCTTTCTTTTATTGCTTGCTTTCTTTCTCCTCTTGATGCTCTCTATATTTCTCACTTGCCCCAAGCTAAAAATGACAAAAGCTATGAAATTGTTCTACGAAGCCTTTTTATTATTGAGGCCTCAATTTTCTTCATTTTCCTAAATTTTCCTTCTAGTTTCCCTCTCATGTAGATCTATGTCTCTTCACCTTCTTTTTCTCCTATTTTCCTTTATCTCTCATAAATAAATGTCAATTAATGCCTCTTTCCCTTTGAAAATTTTCGTAGTCATTAATAAACGAAAAGTGATGCCCACTATAGTTCATTTCCCAATATTCAACTTAGAATACACATCTCATGACCGTGGTCTTATTTTACTTCTATTAACCTTTATTACATGAACTTTTAACCCGGGGCTATTACAAACCCCTCCTCCCTAGGGGAACATTATCCTCAGTGTTCTATGACACTTGTGACCAGGTAACCACTGAAAAATAAAACATATAACATATGGAGCTTTATAGCATAGCTTGATGCAATGTTTGTAATGAGCAACTGCTCCAAACCATGACCAACATACCAACATGACAATCATATCACTTATTGGAGCTTTATAACACAACTCCTTGTGACATCTACAACAACATCCATACACATACATATGCATATACATATACCAAAAGTGAATTTGCTTGACCCAAAAAATAATGAAGGATACAAAGCCTGCATTTGATCAACCATCTCCCATGTAGCTTCATCAGGCCCAAAGTGCTTCCACTACACTTTAACTTGCTCAATTTCTTGGTTACGGAGCATGAGTTGTTTCCTCTACAATGTGCATTGAGGATCTAGTTGGAATTATCCCTCTAGTTTCACATGTAATATAGACCAGTCAATCACATGATCATCATCTTATATATATCTCTTAGGAAATGAAACATGAAAAACATCGTGGACTTTCACTGTTAGAGGTAGCGCAATTCTGTAGACTATTGGTCCAATCCTCTCAAGGATCTTGAAAGGCCCTCAATACCGAGGTGCCAACTTGGAACATGATCCAATCCTCAAGGACCTCATCTTGGGCTTGATGTGAAAGTACACATGCTCCCCAACCTAAAATTCCTTAAATACCCTATGTTGATTTTCATAAATCTTCTGCCTATCATGTGCTACCTTTAAATTCCTCCTAATAACCTACATTTCCTGTTACATCTCTTCCAACATATCTAGTCCAATCAATACCATGTTCACTAGGTCACTCCAATTGATAGGAGTATTACAACTCATCCCATAAAGAACCTCAAACAGACTCATTTTCAAGGACTCCTAATACCCAGTATTAAAATTAAACTCTACTAGCTGAAGATATTCTTCCCACTTTTGTTGTTGATGCATGACATACATCCTCATCATGTCCTCAAGAATCTATTTAACCCTATCTATCTATCCATTTGTCTGTGGATGATAAGATATATCGAAATCTAACTATGCCCCCAAACTTACAAAACATTGTTTCCAAAACCTGGAAGTGAACTTGGCCTCTCTGTTTGATATGATCTTCTTAGGAATACCATGCAATCTTGTTATCTCACTAATGAAAATTTGAGCTACCTCACTAGTTGAATTCATATACTTAACTACAATGAAGTGAGCCACCTTACTTAATCTGTCACCACAACCATAATAGAATCATGTTGCTTTGATGTCCTCAAAAAACCTGTAATGAAGTTTGTGGAATTGACCTCCCATTTCCACTCTAGAATCAGAATTGGCTACAATAAACCACCTTGATGGTTACAATTTTCTTTTACCTACTGACAATACAAACATCTCACAACAAACTCAACCACCTCTTTCTTCAAGTCCGGAAAATGATAGAGCTTATTAACTGTTTTCAATTTCTTTTGATATCTCGGGTGACCTGAATATGACTTAACATGAAACTCCCTCAAGATAATATTCTTAAGCTCACTATCATCTGGTACATAAATCTTGTTCCTAAATCTAACTATGCCATATGTCATGAGATGATACTCCTCATCCCTATCACCCACACCTTGATGTTGTAACGAGTGCCCCAAATGTTGGTACATGTCATCATGGTGTCCTACTTACAAGATCTACTCCTGTAAATGTACCCCATAATAAATCATTGATGCAATTTGATTCACCTGCACTCTTCTACTAAGATCATTCGCAACCTTTTTCTCCTTTCCCTTAATGTACCTAATCTCGAAATCAAACTCACTGAGAGTAGCTAACCATCTAGCTTTCCTGGCATTCAGATTAGCTTGGTCAAACAAGTACCTCAGTCCACTATGACCACTCATCAGAATAAACCTCCTACCAAGAAGATAATGCATCCACATCTTCAAGGCATGAATTATAGATGCTCATTATGTTTCCTCGAATCATGGCATAACACATGTCCTTCCTGCATCATAAATCCACCAAGTTGTTGGCATTATGACTAATGTGTTGTCCTTGATGGAAACCTACTTGATAAGGATGTCAACATGATGGTTATGAAATGTGACAGAGAGAATGGAAAAAGGTTTTCCTTGATAGAAACTTACTTGATAAACATGTCAACATGATGATAACATGATGAGTATATAGGCTAGTACAAATGACAAAGAGGTTGGACAAATGAATATATGTTTAGAGATAGAGGAATGATAAAGGAAAAGTGTTAGGAAATATATGTGGGTCTTGTTAACAAAGAGCATGTACATACGCGATTATGGTGAAGCAAAGTCCCGTATAATTTCTGCACCATGATATTCTTAATATCACGAGTCTTTACCATGGTATTGGCCCATAGTATTGAGAACAACATCATATATTTGATCTCATCAGATAATATGATCGAAATTACTAAGGGATTGGCTTAACGTATTGGCTAAGTCTTATACTATATAAGGAGATGGAGATCAAGTATTAAGGGCATGCATATGATGGATTATTTATGAATCACTTGATTTGAAATAGGAGTTCACCATGAATCAGGAAGCTAGATAAAATCTCATAGATCTAAAATGACCATATATTGAATAATCTATTTATGGTTTGATAGATCTGTGATGATGATATTATGATGTGTGCCTGTAATAGTTTTCATGTCATGATTTGGGTTTGACAAATGTTGTGTTGTAGTGAAGGTATGTCTCGGTGATTACAAATTTGTACATGAGTTTTACACTAAGAAGTCGCGTACATACGTAGATGTTCCACTGGGTAATTTTGTGTATATTCTATAGTATGGACAGATCTGTATGCATGTGAGGTGAATGATAACCATTTACATATGTGAATATGCTTTATAAGAGTTATGTACAACTGCTAGGGTTTTGTAGTATGAGTTGATAATGATGTCTGATTAGTTTTGTTATGTTTTCTATTGTCTTTCGATGATGTCTCTCCCATGATAATAAGTGTTTGATAGTTTTGGTTGGGTTGAATTGTTAATGAAATGATACGTTTACTAGGTATTATGCTACTGTGTGGTGATCTATATCTAGTTTAGTGATCTATGGTGAGTTTAGTATGTGATTCAGTGATTGATTCAGTGTGACCGTGATTTAGAATCAATTGTTCAGTATTTTGAGATCTGTACATAGGTCCTCTTAAGGATAAGGGCGTACATACACAGGTATTACTTAGAACAATAGCGTATATATTCTGACATATGGTTTATCAGGGTTTGGAGTAGAAGCAGTTGGTTTCTGTGATGGGTAACAATGTTTGGCTTATTATAAGTATTTTTGCATTGATATGATCTATCCTGGTTTAGTTTGATCCAGTTTTATTGATTGATTAAGATTTTGTGATTGCTTTGATGATTCAATTGGTTCATTGATTGAGTGATTTGATATAGTGATTGGTTTCAGTATTGTTATTTTGTATTGGGCTTAAATGACGGTAGTGGGCCCAGTCTAAAAATATGATGAAAAGTGGCCTATAGGTTTGATGTTTTGGGTCAAGTGGATCCAGTATGAAATCTTAAACTTGGTCCACATAGGTGCTAAGGGTTGGAGCCTTCAATCAGGGAGTTGAATCTTCCTTCCAAAGATAGCTGGTAAATTTGATTAGGGTGTTGGACCTCCCTTCCTGTGGGTGTCGGTAAATGAGATCGGGGGGTTGGAACTCCCTTCAAGTGGATGTTGGAGAATGAGAGAAGGTTGTAGCATTCTGCAAGTGGGTGCCTATGTACTGTTATGAGTCTTCGCTAGTACAAGATTGCAAGATTTTTTCCTTTATAATAAAATATGAAGACAAAGACAACCGCAATGGTGGTTTTCTCCCACATTGGGTTTCCACTTAAAAATTGTGGTGTCCTCAGGTGTTGATGTGTTGCTTATGTGTGATTATTTATTATGTTATTATTGCTCATGGTTATTATTCAATTAAAGGCTAATGAAGTAATAACATATTTGTCAAAGTAGAATAGATGATGAAATATATGAAAAGTTATCTAACTATATATGTGTTCTTTTCCTTCATCATAGTCATGTACATACGCTAGTTTACTTAATGATAGTAGTGTGCAAAAATATGAATAAGAAATTGAAAGGTTTAAATGAGTTTTAAAATACTAATTCACCCCCCTCCCCCCCTCTCATTATATTTGCCAACAATTGGTATCGGAGCAGGTCACTTCAATTAAATCTTAACCGCTTCCAGTGGATCAAGGAGGATGGGAAAGAAGAAGATAGCTCAAAGGAAGGAGTCAGAAAATTTTTGTAATTAAAATGATATATCAGATGCAGATAGTTATAGATGTCAGCAAATATTCAGTTTCTAGAGCACCTCACTTTCTATTGATCAAGAATGAAGAAGACGGTAGCAAAGAACTATTAGGTATGGGTTTTTCTTCTAATTGTGGTCCATTTCATTGTTTATGTAATAATGATGATAGTGAATATGACAGTGAATCAACTGAACTTTCACTAATGGGTAAAAGTGAAATTAAGCATTCTAAAGAGAAAACAGATTCAAAAATGATGGCCCTAGAAGCAGAAGAATGAGGCAATTAAGAAAAAATGAACAATGAAGGTGTACCTATGTTAATCAATGATAATTATCAAGAATGGAAAGAAAAGATCAACTCTAATCTAATGAACTGATGTTTGGTATTTAGTATGCAATGGCTTCACCAAAATTCCTACATCAGATGAAGAGGTGCAAAAGAACAGTAAGGGATTAAGTGATATCATTAATAGCATATGTGATTCAAAATTAAATAGGTTTATGTATTATGCAATTGCAAAGGAAGTATGGGATAAGCTACATGAAATCCATGAAGGAAGAATAAAAGAAGATTGTTCATCAGAAGAACCAACATGTAACCTTATTTCTAAAGAAAATAACGATGCATCAAGAGATGAGTATGTTACTAATTCAGAAGAGGACATGATAGAAGAAGTTCTTAATCTTAGAAGAAAACTTGATCTTGCTTTGAAAAATATTATTAATCTTAAAGATAAGTTGTAGGTATATGATAACAAGGATCATATTAAATCAATAAATGTTGTAGCAGAATATAAACAATATTGTGAAGGCCTTGAAGCAAAGATTGCCTCTCTAAAATAAGATCTTGAAAAGTCAAACAAGAAAAATGGAGAACTACTTCAAGAATTTGAAGAAAAAGAGAATGAACTGAAGGAAGAAATTATCAACTTGAAGGAGAAAATGGAAGAAGGAAGAAAGGTTGAAGAAGGAATGAGAAATAAATATCTTGAAAAGGAAAAGAAATACCAAACAATGTAGGTTGAGGTAAACATTCTAAAAGGTAAATTAGAAGAAAAGGATAAACACTTGCTATTTCAATATAGTACTAAAATTTTGGATAAAATTCTTAGCAGTCAAAGGTCTCCCATCATTAAATCTGGTCTTGGTTTTCATGAAACTATAAAAGGAGAATCTAGTTCACATGCTTGTATAAGGATATTGAAAGATAACATTATAAAATCCAAAATTCATGTCAAAGAGGTTAGAAGTCAACCAGATCAATATCCAAAAAAGATGAATTCTCAGAAGAAATCATTTTCTACCAATAATAGAGACTTTAATCAATTCTCTCCTCTGATCAATAATGTTGAATTTTTTATATGTCATAATTATGGACATGTTGCAGCCAATTACACATGTTGGGTTGTGTTATATTATTTCCATGACTAGCCCATGTAGTTAACCAGGGGGTTAGAAGGGGGGCAGAGCCCCCCCTTCGTTGCGTCGATTGCATGGGGGGGGAGTCACATGGGGTTTGAGGGGTGCAGGTAACCCCACTCTATGGGGTTCAGGGTAGCACCCTAGAAAATTTTGGTTTTGGACCGTATGTTAGGTTGGGCAGACCTACCTATGGTTTTGTGCATGATTTTCACACATGGTTTTCGATGCGATGGTTTTCGGTCCATGGTTTTGGACGTGATGGTTTTCGGTCCATGGTATTGGATGCTTTGGCATGTATAAATATGTATTGTAAACATTGAAAGGAACATAATGAAAAATCAAGTTGGTAGTCTCAGTTTTGGGATCTAGGGGAAAATCTCTATGTATATGTGTTTTATTTGTTATGCTCTCGCATTGTTTATTTTCTATGTTTTAAAATTCATATGCAGGTAATTTCTGTATAGGGTTAAAACCTACATTTGGTATCAAATTTGTTTTTGGCTTCAAGGGGATGCCTTTGTTGCTAAGGGGTTTGGATCGAGCTTGTGGTAGACCCTGTTTAGTGGGAGATCTGCAAGATCGATTCTAGTGGTGAAAGAAGATGGCGAGCAGTGGAAAGATAGAGATCGAGAAATTTAATGGTTAGAATTTTGAGTTGTGGAAACTCAAGATGAAGGATATGTTGGTGGATAAAGATCAGTGGATTGTGGTAGATCTGGGTACTAAACCAATGGGAGTGTGTGATGAAGAATGGAAGAAGTTGGATCGAAAGGGAAAGAGCACAATACGATTGTGTATCTCATATTCAATATTGCTAAATGTATTCGGGGAAGCTATAGCAAAGGCTTTGTGGGACAAGTTAGGAACTTTGTACCAATCTAAGTCTTTGGTGAATAAACTGTTCCTACGAAAAAAGTTGTATAACCTGAGGATGAAAGATGGAGACTTAGTGACAGAGCATCTAAATGCATTTAATACTGTGGTAAGTTAGTTATTATATGTTGATATTAAAATTTTAGATGAAGATAAGTGCATCAGTTTGTTGTGTCCTCTACCAAATTCATGGGATAGTTTGGTTATTGCAATAGGTAGCAATGCAACTGCCTTACAGTTTGATGAAATAGTCTCATCCTTGCTGACGGAGGAGATGAGACGGAAAAATATGGAGAGCCAGAATGTGATGCTTGTCTATATGAGGACGGTCCCAGAACAGAAACAAAAATAAGTCATCAAGTGGGAGATCTAAATCTAGAGGGAGATATAAATCTCCAGGAAAACCTGTAAAGGTGGTGTGCTGGAAATGCGGAAAGGAGCAACACTACAAAAGGGACTGTAAATCTAAAGCTCTTGATAAAGGAAAGGGATCTGATGACGCCCCTTCTGCAGAGGCGAAAACCACCTTAGATGAAGGTGGGGATGTGTACTTGGCTTCTTCAAGTACACATGTAGATCATGAGGGATGGTTGATTGACTTGGGTGCATCCTTTCACTTCACTCCCCATAGAGAGTGGTTCTACGAGTATGAGAAATATGATGGTGGTGATTTATTCTTAGGGAATGATAGGAAGGCGAGAATCGTTTGTCACGGAAAAGTAAAGTTCAAGTTGCAAGGTGGAAGGGTTAGAACACTTCTCAGTGTTCTGCATATTCCTGCATTAGCTAGAAACCTAATTTTTGTAAGCAAGCTGGATGATGCAGGTGTAAAAAAAATGTTCGAGAAGGATACCTGTAAGATGGTTAGGGGGCACTGGTATTCATGCGGGGAGTGTGGATTGGAACTTTGTACAAGCTGCAAGGTAGCATTGTTTTTTATGAGTGCAACAGTTCTTTGGTTCCTGAAAGTGGAGCAGAACATCTAGCGATCTATGGAGAGAAGACCATGTTGTGGCATCAAAGGCTGGGACATATTGGAGAGAAGGGCCTTCAAATACTTCATGGTAAAAGTATGGTAGAAGGTATGAGTAATAGCTCTCTAGATTTTGATTTCTGTGAAAATTGTGTATATGGGAAGCAGAATCGGGTGAGTTTACCTTCTCATGGTAAGAGACCGAAACAGATATTAGAGCTTGTGCACAGTGATGTGTTGGAACTTTGAAGGTTCCATCACTGGGTAAGTCTCTGTACTATGTATCATTTATATATGACTTCTCAAGGAATACATGGATATATTTCCTTAAGAAGAAATCTGAAGTCTTTGACAAGCTTAAAGAATTTAAGGCTCTGGTGGAAAACCAGAGAGATAAGAAGATAAAGGTGCTGAAGACAGATAACGGTGGAGATTTTTGCAATAACGAATTTGAAGAATTATGCAAGAAGTGTGGTATAGCACAACAAAAGACTACTCCATACACATCTAAGCAAAATGGAGTTGCAAAAAGAATAAACAAGATGTTGATGGAAAGGGCAAGAAGCATGCTCAGTGGTGTCAAGTTAGGACAGGAATTCTGGGCAGAGGCGGTGGAGATAGCATGTTACCTGGTCAATAGATCACCTTCATCAATGTTGGAGGATAAGTCTCCACAAGAGGTTTGGGCTGGTAAGAACCGTCTCTTTCACATCTGAGGGTATTTGGATGTGATGCATATGTACATGTTCCAAAGGAGAAACGAACCAAGTTAGATAGTAAATTTGAAAAGTGCATCTTTATTGGGTATAAGGATGGTATAAAGGGTTATAAGCTTTGGAACCCTGTAACAAGGAAGGTTGTGTACAACCGAGATGTGGTGTTTAGAGAGGTAAAATATGTTATTAAACATAAAGTCCAACCAAAGAAAACTGAGAAGATAGAGTTTGAGCTAAAGGAGGAAGAATCAGACTCTACAGTAGAGGAGGAATCAGAAGATGAAGAGCCACAAACTCCAGGTGTGAGAAGATCAGTTCGAGAAAGAAGGCAGCCAAAAAGGTATAATCCATCTGCTTTATATTCAAATTTTGCTTTATCTATTACTGATGATGATCCCAAAACTCCGAAGGAAACAATAGATTCATAGGATGGAAAACTCTGGAAAGAGGCCATGGTTGATGAAATGGCATATTTGCACAAAAATGAGGCTTGGGATCTGGTGGAGTTGCCGGCTGGAAGGAAACCCATTGGCAACAAATGGTTGTTCAAGAAGAAGA
>APFE030849366.1:126020-146203 GCA_000404065.3 Pinus taeda | reverse complement strand
ACTTTGTGAGGGATATGATAGAAGACAAAAAGGTGTTGCTGGTAAAGGTGGACACTTTGAAGAATATTGCAAATGCATTGACAAAATCTTTGAGCTCTGAGAAGTTCTCTTTGTGTAGAGAAACAATGGGCGTTGCAGGGTTGGATAAATGACTAAGCTCTCTTATGGCCCCCTGTAGAAAGAAAACAACAAGTGGGAGAATGTTGGTTGTGTTATATTCTTTCCATGACTAGCCCACATAGTTAACAGGGGGTTAGAAGAGGGGCGGAGCCCTCCTTTCATTGCGTTGATTGCATAGCGGGGGGAGTCACACGGGGTTTGAGGGGTGCAGGTAACCCCATTCTTTGGACCCTATGTTAGGTTGGGTGGACCTACCTATGGTTTTGTGCATGATTTTCGCACATGGTTTTGGACACAATGTTTTCGGTCCATGGTTTTGGACGCAATAGTTTTTGGTCCATGGTATTGGATGCTTCGGCATGTATAAATATGTATTGTAAACACTGAAAGGAGCATAATGAAAAATCAAGCTGGTAGTCTCGGTTTTGGGATCCAAGGGAAAATCTCTGTGTATATGTATTTTATGTGTTATGCTCTCGCATTGTTTATTTTTTGTGTTTTAGAATTCATATGCAGGTAATTTCTGTACAGAGTTAAAACCTACAACATAAGCATATTGTTTCAATCTCAAGAAAATAATCGCTTCACATAAATATCATCAACTTCCAGATACTCAGGCTTCGTTAAGAGATATTATTTTTCTTGCAACATATTTGGTCACAAAGCTATTGATTGCAATATAAGGACTATGAAACATAAATATTATGATTCCTCTACTCATATAAGGTGTTATGTTTGTAACAAGTTTGGGCATGTAGAAAAAGAATGCATGAAAAAATCTATGGATTGCCTCAGACAACATGGAAAGCAATCAGATAAGAATATTGATGGATCCACCAACATCTCTCATAATAAACAGAAAGAAGAAGAAAAGATAATGTGTGGTTTTTCTCTCTGCTCGTTTGAATATGAAGATGAATGGTACATTAATAGTGGATGCTCTCATCACATGACAGGAGATAAGAGTAAGATGGAATATATTAGGAAAAATCAAGATGGTAAGGTTATTCTTGGAAATAGTGCTCTAGCAAAAGTTCTAGGAAAAGGTAGAGTCGGAATTAATAAACATAGAGGAGCAGCTGATACTTTATTAGTTCAAAGACTAAAGCGGAATATTATAAGTGTCGGTCAAATGGTGCATAAAGGAAATATAATTGTGTTTATATTAACCAAATGCAAGGTTATGGATCAAGAAACTGGAAAATTCATATCAAGAGGATATAAAAATCCATAAAAATTATATGTGTTTAAAGAACTGAATTCTCACAAAAATGAGCAGGATCCAGACTCAGAGTAAAAGAACATGATCTCTACTACAATACATTGTTCTTAAAAGAATACTTTTCAAAGTGATTGTAGAAGTGATGTGAGGTACAAGACCTCATGAGGAGAAGAAGAGGATTATCGGGTCCCTAGCATCAATGATGTATGATTTCAAGGGGAGCTATACATATGTATATCTTGATGATGATTCCCATATTGATTTGATATTCATGTTGCTTATATTACTGACAGTGCAACTGATGTAGTAATAGTGAAACAAGAACATACAATACACGCTCAGGGGAAGATGTGACTATTAAAGTTCAACCTTTTACTTTATGAACACGGATCTCATAAAGGATACTCATGTATATACATGATTTTTGGTCTAGACAGTCACATATGTTTATCTAAGATGAAGAAACTATGGGACATACTTAGGGAGAAGTTTTGATATACTTCAGTTAGTTATTATTTGGCTTTATCACTACAACAAAACCCTATGATTATCATCCCTTTTTGCTTCCTTTTTTGCATCTAGATCCCATTTTTGGTGTTATTTGTGTCCATTTATCAAATATGGTGCAAAACTTGAGTCAAATACTGTACCGAAGTTTGCACCAAGTTTAGCACCAAGTGTTGCATGAGGTTTTGCACTAGGTTTTGCACCAAGTTTTGCACCATCCTTTGCACCAAGTTTTGTGCCAGATTTTGCGTCATGATTGGCACCTAATTTTGTTTCACCTACTTTTTTATCCTCTATTGCATCCATTTTTTTACGCCTACACTTGCATCATTTTTTGCATCCTCTTTTGCTTTGTTTTTTGCATCCTCTTTTGCTTTGTTTTTTGCATCCCCCTTTGCTCCAAGTTTTGCATCAAGGTTTGTGCCTAGCTCTGCATCCACTTTTGCATCTTGTTCTTAATCCACATTTTCATCTCATATTGCATCCATTATTGTGTCCATTGTTGCATCCACTTTTTTTGTGCCACAATTTGCACCTACCTTTGCACCCACTTTTGCTTCTAATGTTGCATCCACGTTCGCATCCCCATTTGTGCCTAAGTTTGCATTTACTTTTGCATCTCTTTTTGCATCCTTTTTTGTATCCGAATTTGCATCAAGTTTCACATCATGTTTTGCATCTTATTTTGCATCTTCTTTTGCATCAATTTCTGTTGTGTCCACTTTTGTATCCAAATTTGCACCCATTGTTGCACACATGTTTACATCCACTTTTTCATCCCTTTTTGCATCTTCTTTTGCATCAAAATTTGCTTCTTTTTTTCATCTTTCATTCCATCCACTTTTGTCGTGCTACAATTTGCACCATGTTTTAAACCTACAGTTGTACCCACGTTTGCTTCTACTTTTGCATCCACATTTCCATCTTTTGCATCAAATATTGCATCCTTTTTTTTTATCCACTTTTATGTTAGGTTTAGGCATCAAGTTTTGTGTCTTGTTTTGTATCTATTTTTTCATCTACTTATGTTGCATCCATTTTTGCATCCAATTTTGTGTCCACAATTGCACCCATGTTTGCATCCACTTTTTCTTCCTTTTTTGCATCTTGTTTTGCAAACAAGTTAGCATCTTTTTTTTTTGTATTATTTCATCCAGTTTTGCATCCAATTTTTTTGTGCCATAATTTGTGTCATTTTTTTCACCTACCATTGCACCCACATTTCGTTCTACTTTTGCATCCACATTTGCATCCTATTTTTTGTCCAAGTTTTTATCAAATATTGTGTATGTTTTTGCATCCCCTTTTGCATCCACTTTTACATCAAGTTTTTCATCCGGATTTGCATCTCATTTTACATCTACTTTTGCACCTACTTCTATTACATCCACTTTTGCATATAATTTTGTGTCCGTTGTTGCACCCATGTTTGCATCCATGTTTATATCCTTTCTTGCATCTTGTTCTTCATCCAAGTCTACCTCCTTTTGCATCCAAGTTTAGGTCATTTTCTGCATCCTTTGTTTCATTCACTTTTGTTTCACCACAGTGGCTCCATTTTTTGCACCTACTATTTCACCCATGTTTGCTTGCACTTTTGCATATGCGTTTGAATCATATTTTGTGTCCAGTTTTGTATTGGATATTGCATATTTTTTTGCATCCACTTTTGTGTTAGGTGTTGCATCTTGTTTTGCATCTACTTCTATTGAATCCACTTTTGCAACGAATTTTACATCCATTGTTGCACCCATTTTTGCGTTTGCTTTTGAATCCATCTTCCAACACTCATAAAATGTTTTGCATTGATGGTATTTCTTATGACATTGAAAATTATGAACAAATGATGATGATGCCGATAATAATTACGATGACGATAATGAAGATGATGATGATGACATGAATGGCGATTATGATGATAATGGAAATGATAATAAAGACAATGGTGGTTACAATGACAATGATGATGATGAGCTAATGACCTTAGAAAATATTTCCAATTTTAAATGTTGTCATTGTCATAATCATAATCATTATCTTTGGCATCATCATCCAAGTAATCATCACCTTATCATCATTATTATCATTGTCATCTAGGTCATCATCAAAAATAATAATGGCATGAATGATGATAATGATTTCCATAACAACGATGACAACAATGATTATCAAAATTACATTAATGAAGATGATTGGGGTGATGACAATGATAATGATGATGATAATGGTGGTGATGATCATCATCATCATCTATAAAAAAATAGAGTTGTTATTTCTCATGCATATATCGTATGTGTCCTAAACAACCCTTTTCTAACACTCATCACATTTTTTTGGGTTGATGATATTTCTTACGACGCTGATAATTATGAACAATTGACAACAATGTTGATAATGATGATGATGATGATGATGATGAAGATGATGATGATGACATGAATGGTGATTATGATCATAATGATAATGATGACAATAGTGATAAAAATCATGGCGGTGTTGATGATGATAATGAAGATGATGAAAATGATTATGATGATGATGCCAATGAACTCACAATCTTATGGATTAATGAAATTACTAGTTTCAAGACCATATTTTTCATACATATTACACACAATTTTCATGTACCTCAATTTACACACATAAAATAAAATCTTTTGTAATACAGTAGAAAATAATCACTCTCCAGTTGGGGAATACATGGCTTATTTATTATCTTTTCCTACTCCCCTGCACATTTCACAGTCCTCGACATATATTTCTAACAAGTTTTCCTTTTACTTCATGCTATAGGCTAAAAATTTCCTCTTGTTCAAAGGAAGGTGATTCTCCATTGACTTTTTGATGTTTAACCAAAAAAACTTAGTTTATTTATGCTAGGAATATATGGTTTAATAGCTTACTCATACTATATGACTCCTTTTGATATCATATAGTTGTTGGATATATATCATATGATATAACACTTGTAATTATAGCACCCTTACCACATTCTATACATGATTAAGATGGCACATCGCCCTTTTACCTTGTGTCATGGTTTTCATGGAATAAATGTGCACACAAATTAGGGGTTGAATTTATACTATGATGTGTTGCTATGTTTTGATTTTAGTTCTTAATATATTGTTGACACTTGATCATCTGAGATTGGGAAAATAGAGTGTAAATATGTAAATACAAAATAAGAAAATGAAGAGATCTTGGAATGTGAATCCCAAGGGTCTCTCTCCTATGTGTATATATTAATGTTATTCTTAATATAAAATTTAAGTATTCAGGAGTTACCATATACCTAGATTGACATGGTATTAAAGTGTAGGTTTGTAGGTCCCAAATTGGACATACTTTTTCCTTTGTAACTCCTTTTCCATTATTCTAACTTGTCCCTTTTTCATTCCTTTCCTTGGTAGAACCATTTGCGCTATGGAAAATTGAATTCATCCACATCGACCTTAACAAATTCTCCTTTTTCTACCTGAATAAAATTTTTATGTAGTTATTTTATGCACTATACACATTGGTTGGGACCCTCCATCAGTTGATACACATTGTGCATGATGTAGCAAGGTCGCAGACAAGATTTCATCACTCGGGGTCACCTTGAAAGCCCGTGGTGGTATTGTAATTAAACCTACATTTACTTGTGTTTACACATCCCTACATTTATCTATGATTATTGGTTGGTGTTGGCATTGGTGTTGAGCGTTGGCATTTGCATTTTTGTTGAGTGTTGGCATTGTGAAGTTTGTATTTATATATGTGTTGAATACTCATTGGTGTATTGAGTTGATTTATTTTATATGAGAATTGGTTTACATCAAAGAGGATATTTTAGATCGAGAGCCTGCATAATTTTTTTTGGGTTATTTTGATTAAAGAGAATTGGAGCTAAGATGTATTATGAGTTTCTAATATTTGTAGACATATATTGTATTTTTTATCAAATACTATTGTTGCAAGTATTTTTACTATTCAGGGCCAAACTCATAGTTTTGCAGAGATGCATTCACTCATCTCCATTGTTGGAGTAGTTCTCACTGGCAAAGAGAACTACCATGAATGGTCAAGAACGATAAAGCATACTCCCATTTTCAATGAATTATGGAAAGGAGCATGTGAAGGAGGAGATTACAATCCACCTACAAAGCCCACAACAGAAAAAGAGCTTTCCATATGGTAGAACAATAATAACAAGGCCTATGCCTTGATTGCTAAATTAGTAAATGAAGATGGGAGTCAACAAATTGCACCAATTACGTCCAATGATTTTAATGCTTTAAAGAATTTGAAATAATTATATGAATCACAATCAAAGCTTGAGGTAGTCCAACTAATGATCAAACTCTTCAATCTATAATTGAAATATGATGATCCCCTTTCCCTAACCTCTTAAATTAGAGATATTATGCATGATGTAGGAGCCACCAAAGTTAAAATGGATGTTCCTCTCACAAATTTTTTCAAAGCACTATATTGTGACTATATCCCACATATTATCTTAAATAATTACAAGCTAGTGGCCAAGTTAAAGAGATTACTTTTGACACGCATCAATTGTCACCTTTAGGTCTAGTGCCATCTAACCAAGAATTCATGGGAAGGTCACCCATGCCAAGACTCCTCCAAATCTCATAGAGTTAACCATGATATTTTCTCAATAGTCAAGCTAAATTAGCTTTCTACCCCACCCACAAATTATTAACAATCATCATGTCGTATAAACTATTCACTTAAAGCTTCTTTCTCTTTATATAAACAAATAGTTTTAGCATTCCAACATTATGAAATACCATTATTATAAGATTAATTTCATATTTGAATCCATTAATATATAAAAGATATCCAATGTGCCTCCTTCAATAATAATGAGCTTCTTATGAGGTTAAATAATCCATTTAGCATTTTCTTTGGTATCAAGTGATGCTCATATAAGTGAAAAACAAAATTGAAACGCGCCAAAAAATCACATAACATCCATTTTAACTTTTTGAACATATGAAATAGAGGAATGATGTTAAAGAATGAGGCTTTTAGAGGATGCACGATGACACTCAAGTACTTCCATGGTGGTTCCATTCCATCAGATCTTCCCTTGCCCTCGGCCCCTAGCACCTGGTGAGTTCATTCTTCATTTCTTTTCAAGGGTTTTTTTTATGTTTTGCATTTCATCTCCTTTAAGGGTATGTGAAATAATGATTTACATTGAATTTTGTGGGCTTAGAAATGGTTTGAACTCTCAAAAAATGACATGCATAAATATTAGGGAAAAATGACCTAACAAGGGAACCTATATACAAGTCATTGGAAGAATAAAAATTGTTTTTACATTCTATTGTTATGGTCATTGTTATTTTTTTTTTAGGATTTGATCTAAAGTGTGTATATCTCCTTTGTTTGTATAGTTTTAAAGGGTACATATATGAGCATACATGAGAATAAAAGTAGTGGAACAAGTTGGGGTGGTTCTATTAACCAGGTTTATGTTGTAGTTAATCATTGTGGTAGGCAGAGTTCTACAACCAATCTACAGCAAGGTTTTCAAGACAAGTTATTCTCCTCCTCAACTGCCTCAACATTCTCCTCCTTTCCAGCATGATCTTGGATTATCTATTAATTAGGATTGTGGTTCACACCTAGCCTCCTGTCATTAGACACCATTTGGTCACTAGTTTGTTGTCCCATTGCAACAAATAGTGAAATTGGTGTCAAGTTTAGGATGGGCCATGGTAGCTCAAAAGTCTGTAGTTAGTATATTCGATGGGTATGCCTTTTTATATGCTACAATAGCTCCAAATGCCTGGGCTACTCCCCAAGAAACACATCCATCAAGAGATGAATTGACTAGAAATGATCATGTATCGGATCCACCTTTGTTTGCACACACATTTTTGTCAAGATTTTACACCATTCATTTGACAAAATTTCATCTTGGAGATGGGGGTCTTATGACCTTCAGGTGTTGAACATGATTCTAAGCAATTTAGAAACTATCATCAACATTTAGATTCATTGCACAAAACTAGAAAAGTTGGATTGGATTCTGCAAATTTTACCTATGGTCTTAGTCATCACAATAACATTGGCTGACGAGCTAAAACCCCAACTAGTTTTCCCAAGAAGGGCAAGGCCAATGACACTTGAGATGAAGGAAAAGAAAGAAAAAAAACTTGGAAATGCTTCTCAGAGCGAAGAACCCCCAATGTGTTCAAGAATTTATAAAAACCCTAAGGTAGTCGTAACACATTACATGTCTTCCTTCGATCTCTGGGATGATACGGAAACTAAACTCAGAGCCAAATAACCCCAAGAAGTGTTCTCTAGCCCCTGATAAACATCCTCAGGCCCTAGGATGGCCAAAACTAGAGGACCCAAATAGTGTGTGACTAGGGCAGGTGTTAGGGCCTTCAAACTACCAGATGACCGCCTATTGAATTCTTAAATTTGCTTGCTCAAGACCAAGTAGGCCTGGAAATTGTGGTATTGTGACCTTCTAAGCTGAATTCCAAATGTGAATGGATAAAATCCTTGGTACTAGCCTAGATTTGTTGAAAACCCCCTGCCTCAAGTTCATAATCCACCAACTCCTCCTCCTCCATCTAGATCCAATAGTAAGCAATTGACATCTCATATGAAAAGCATATTTGACAAGTAGTTGTGTGTCTTCAAAGGGTTTATCATGGTAGTCATATCTAAACTTATATATATATAATATATATATATATATATATATATATATATATATTATATATATATATATATATGTATATATATGTATATATTGTATGTATTAGTTAGTATATATATATATATATATATATATATATTAATATATATATCATGTAGATAAAAAACTCATGGTTACCATTTAATCTTATTTTGTGTTTTCACAAAGATATCAAATCCTGACATTGTCCAAAGCCCATTCACTCTTCATCAAAACTACGCCTTGCTCTAGTTTGAACTCAATGACCTTTTAAGTACCTATAAATTTTTCATGGGCCTATAGGGTTTCTCTAGTGTTGAATTCCTCTTCCATGGTATAGATGTTGTAATGTCCTCTTTAACAATTTTGACTCCATAAAAAAAAAACATGAAATTAATAGTTAAACCAATCTAGATCCATCTTAAATCTAGATCTACCAAGTTCCGAGAGGGATGAATCAAATATATTAAGGTGTAAACCTATTTTAGAGTGAAAAGAGATGTGACCCCTTTGCACACTTGGTAGATCCAAAGTTAAGATGGATCAAGACCAATTATATAAAATGAAAAGAATAAAAAAAATGACATGGTTTCCACCTTTCTTTAAAAAAAATATAAATAATTTCACTTTTCTTTTGAATAACATAAAATATTTATAATTTTAATCTTTAAATAATATAAGTAAAATAGTTTCACTTTTCTTATTTATAATATTTTAATAATTAAATAATATAATATATATATATTAATATATAAATAATGTTTTTAACATTCTAATACATGTTTTTGACCCTTTTGATTAAAATGTGTTGACTCGTTGAATATAATTTTCCCACTCCATTTAAATTTTCAAGGGTATTTCCCATGGAGGATTGGGAGGAAAATCAAACATGGTTGACATTTCGTTACCAACAAAGTAGGAAAAAGCTCCAGGAGGGGATCCATTACACCATCTCATCGATTTGCAATATGGCTTTCACTGGTAGTTCCAAAACAAAGCTCTTACATTCCCTGGAATTAGAATCTTCTTACAAATTAAAAAATGACAGGAAGATACTCTGCCTGTTTCTTCATCTATCTGTTTCTCTTAAACCAAAATCAAATGTCTTTTCAACCCAATAAATATTTATCCCCAGAGGGTTTGATTCACAATACCAACATCTATGCCTCTCTCTTGCATGCCTCCACCAACGAAAAATCATTGTTACAAGGTAACCGACTTCACGCCCACATTCTCACCACTGGACTATACCAAAACATCTTCCTAGCAACTAAACTTGTTGCATTCTATGCCATTTGTGGGAATACGTTGGAATCACGCCAAGTGTTTGAAAAAATATCTGAAAGAAGTGGATTCTTATGGAACATGATGATCAGGGATCATGCCTGCAATGGTTTTTCTGAAGAAGCCCTTACGCTCTATCATCAGATGCAAGAGGTAGGGATATAGCTAAATAAATTCACCTTTCTTGTTGTGCTCAAGGCATGTGATACTCTCTCAAATTTTCAAGAGGGCAAGGAAATTCATCATCAAATACTCATATTTGGACTTGAACCTGATTTTTCGATAGGGAATTCACTCGTAACAATGTATGCCAAGTGTGGGAGTGTAGACATTGCATGCCAATTGTTTGAAATAGTACATTGGGGAGTTCGACTCAAGCAAAGATGATGAAGCGATTATTTAGTTTCAAGAAGAATAAGGTTGGCCCAATTCCTCTATCCATGGAAGAGGCCTATGAGAAGGTAAGCGTTTAAGCCATTATTTCCTGTACAGTGCAGCTTCCTTTTATGATCATATATAGTAGTAGTGCTAGAATCCAATGTGTAATTTATTTTTTTGCATTTGTTGTTTTTAATTTTTTCTTCAATTTGTTAATTTTGTAATATCTAGAAACCTTTCTTTACCATTTTTTTTCATGATTTTTTGTGACATCATTTATCCTATCACTCCAACTTGCTTGGAAGTGAGACATATGTACTTATTATGTGAACTTATTGTGCACTTTGATTTCAAAATCGACGAGTTTTGGTAAATCTTTCAATCTTTATTACCTAATGCATGAAGATATGGGTGGAACAAATGTGAATTAGCTTGCTTGGTCACAACAAAATGTTTGTAGTTTTTTATCGTAAGTTTCTGAAGAGACAGCAAATATAAATCTTAATTCTTTAAATGAAACTTTGTGAAAGAATGCAAAAATGTGATATCAGTAAATTAGAAAAAAGTTGGAGTTTGTTTCCCATCATTATGCTTTCAAATGTATGTTACAATGTCTACTACTCAAAATTGATAAGGATTTATGATTTCTTGGATATTATCATCATTAATTTTTTGTTATGCCCAAAAAATGAATAAATTTGACTAATATGACCCCGAATTTAAAAAATATTCAGGTCTTTGAAAACAGAGTGATCTTGTTGGTTTCTTCAACAGGCTCATTGTCATGTTTTTGAAGCCTCTACCTCTAGTATTAAACTCGTGTTGGTTAATTCACATTGCAATCACATTGTTTTGTTTGGATTACTCATGGTTGATTATAAATGCTTCTGATGGGCAATCCTGTTCCGTATTTGATTTAATGGGTGCAGTGATTCTACTAGTTTCATCATCTGGCAGAGCAGTATCAGTACATTCTGAAATGTTCGACTATACAATATGTAAAGAGTAAAATATTTTTCTACCCATATTTCTAGTAAATACCCAAAAATCATATAATTGAAAACATCTGGAAAATCAAGACACTTGATTTTTCTTTTTCCCACGGTTACCCTAAATCTGCTAATTTCAACAAATTTAATTCATTATTCCTTTCTCCCAAATTTTGAAAACGCCTTTTTTTGGTTGAAATATTATTAGGACAATTTATTAACATATACTAACTCATTGGATAACTAGCCCCAAGCCACATGCACACCACTCATTAGTTTTTATGGTTGGAGCCATTGCAGTGAATCTAAGAAAGTTGCACCAAATAACCACAAAAGAGGATGATGTGCCCAAATGAAGAATTGAGTCCATGCCTATGAGACAATAATCCAACCAGAATATGAAAAGTAGTAGGAATAACCTCCCCAAATTCAATAGCCATGTGAAAAATATGGGCCATGTATGCCAAATCCTATGAACAATAAAGTCTTTGCCTATAAATTAGTTGCAATGAATGTCGTTAATACATGATTCTCTTGTTGGATCGATTATAAGGCTTGTCTAAACAGAGTAGATGCACATGAAAATTTACTCATTCTCATTCCCTTCTAGTTTTTGGAAAATTACATGCATACCATTCTCCATGCTTTCTTACATCTTAGACTACTGAGTATTGGTGGCTCGATTAGGTAAATGTATATCTCTGTTGCAACTTTTAGCATTCATCAACCTTTCCTCATACTCCCTTGCCTCACTGACATTAGTTCCATCACCATCTCTAGCAGTTATTTTCCCACCATTTTATTTGGATATACTTACTTCTTTTTACAAAGAAGAATTTAGTTTTGTAATCAGTTGTTGTTCGGATAGGGAAGTCCTACCCTTAGCAATGTTGGATTCTATAGGTGATGCACCCTATTTACCATCTCCTAAACATATGGACCTCTGTGCTTTAGTCCTATAAACATTGCTCTGATTTTCTGGGAAATAAATATTCTAAGCATTCTCACCTTTGTTTCCATCTTCCTTGTGGATGACTAAAATTGCAAATATTGAACCCATTTTTCTTGAGGGCATACTAGTTGACTCTGAAGAAGAAACATTATACACTAATCCATTCTTTTCAAACCCCTTATCACGAAAGTTACCCTTTCTATCCATGAAACTAAAATCTACAGGCCTTCTGATTAGTCTTATACTAACTCCAATATGAATGATTCACCACCATAGGTTTCCACAAAGGAAAGAACTACATATTTATGTTTAATATTTTCTTAGGTACAATGGAACTAGCGTCTCAACATGGGGAGAATTAAATGGATTTAAAACCTTGTTGGAAAATATTTTTCCACTACCTTCTTCTATCGAGACCAGCTAGAGAAAAAGAAGAGTCAACTGTATTCAATAAGTCGTTCGATAGCCAAAGGAACCACTTAAAATGGCGCACACTAGGCATCAAATACGTCCATCGTCAGTCAGTAAATGAACCTTAGTCATCATTGGAGATGTTGCAATTTACAACTTTTTGGTTTAGCTAATACTCGTCTACTACTCAGAAATAAGAAACTTTTGGAAAACATGAAACTTTGAGTGCTTGTAAGCTGAAGGGTTTGTCATTACTATTGAGTACATGAATTTGGGTACCTGAAATCGAGTAACATCATTAAACACACACAAAGGTGGACTTAAGATACTCCATGCCAGCGCCATGGATTTCTAGAAAGGATGGTTGTAGACCTTGTTAGGCCCAAAGAAATATGTTATGCATGTCATCAGCCATGGTAATTCCTTTTTGTTACTTGAAGATGTTAAATATTGTTCGAGTTTATGTTGTTGAATCTCTAGCTAAAACCTTATCACAGGGATATATAGTCTGATATATTCTCCACAAGAATGTAACTATCTCATAGTCTACCCTAATCATTATAAGGACTCAACAGATGCTAGTGGCTAAAACTTTCCAGTGGGTATGCACATAAAACTCTAAGTGACAAGCTAATAGATACTTGGGGAATCCAATCACTATCCTAGCTTCAAGGTTTATTTGGATATACCTTATCCATACTGCTAGATTCTTTTCATATTCAAATGCAAGTATAAAATAAAGAACTCATCATTACCATGCTCAAGGTTCATGGACCTTTTTGATATGAAACTATCATCCTACTTGGGCTAAGAGAGTCCTTTTCCATAAATAGTGTGCAACTTAACATTGTTGATATTGTGTTTCCTTTAGATTCTAGCAGCATTTAAGACACGAAACTGACCCCTACTCAATATATTTTTAAGCAAGGGATGCTTCATCTAAAACTCTTTTATACTGCAAATGTTAGTTCTATGTTTCTTGTTGAAGTAGTAGTTATGGACTACAGGCATTATGCATAGCCTATCAAACTGTCATGAGGAAGTGGTTGCATCATAAATGGTTAGTTATCCTTCCCTTTTGAAGCAAAAGCATCAACATTGAATCTTATAATCTTATAAATACTTCACTCTTTTGTTGTGGGTGACGTATTCAAAGTCATCCAGGGTTTTTTGTACTCTCCTTCTAGTGCATATAGAACATCAAACAGGTCATATCCATCTTAAGGTATGACTGCAACTGAAGTTACCTTGTACTCTTTTTAATGGTAAAGCATGGTTTAGTGGTATTTTTTACAATGTATATTTATAATGAGCATTCCTCAGAATGTTTGTACACTATTATCTTTGTGCTTTCCCAAGGATGGATTCTCATAGTGACAATTCTTTGAGGCATTTCAAGCCAAAAGGGTTGGACAAACCCATTTTATTAAGGAGGGTGGATGGTATTATTTAGGGGTGACCGGTATTTTTGAGGGCTTGTAAATAGATTCTTTCTCTTAATATTTTTTGGTTAGTTGTGGGGATTGGTGAAGGCTAACCATATTGTTTTGTATTGGTGCTTTATGTTTTTGTTGTTATGAATTTACAAACAATTCCTAATATTTTTATACTTTTTTTTTTGTTGATTTGTTGTTTCTAATTTTATCTTCAATTTCTTAACTTTGTAATATCTAGAAACCTTTGTTTACTATTTTTTATCATGATTTTTTGTTACATCATTTTTCCTATCACACCAACTTGCTTGGAAGTGAGACATGTGTACTTATTATGCGACCTTATTGTGCACTTCGATTTCCAAATCGATGCGTTTTGGTAAATATTTCAATCTTTATTACTTAATGCATGAAGATATGGATGGAATAGATGTGAATTTACTTACTTAGTCACAACAAAATGTTTGTAGTTGTTTTTTGCAAGTTTTTGAAGAGACAATAAATATAAAATCTCAATTCTTTAAATTCAACTTTGTGCAAGAATGCATAAATGTGATATGAGTGAATTAGAAAAAACTGGAATTTATTTCCCATCATTAAGATTTCAAATGTATGTTACAATTTCTACTACTCAAAATTGACAAGGATTTATGATTTCCTGGATATTATCATCATTCATTTTTTGTTATGCCCAAAAAATGAATAAATTTGACTAATATGACTCTGGATTTAAAAAATATGTAGGTCTTTGATAACATAGTGTTCTTGTTGGTTTCTTCAACAGCCTCATTGGCATGTTTTTAAAGCCTCTATCTTTGGTATTGAACTCCTATTGGGTACTTGACATTACAATCACATTGATTTGTTTGGATGACTTGCGGTTAACTCTACTTGTTGCTTATGGGTAATCTTGTAGCGTATTTGATTTAGTGGGTGTAGTGATTCTACTGGTTTCATCATTTGGCAGAGCAGTATCGTTAGTTGAGGTATCGTGTCAATATTGTTCAGCTTTTGTTTTTGTAACCTTCTAGATTTTGCAACTTTTCTATATTTTACATCCTGAAATGTTCGACTATCAAATATGTAAAGATTAAAATGTTTTTCTACCCATATTTCTAGTAAATACCCAAAAATCATATAATTGAAAAAATCTAGGAAAATCAGGACACTTGATTTTTCTATTTCCCATAGCTACCCTGAATCTGCTAATTTCAACCAATTTAAGTAATTATTCCTTTCTCCCAAATTCTGAAATTACCTTATTTTGGTAAAAATATTATTGGGCAAATTTATTAACAAATACTAACTCATTGGATAACCATCCTCAAGCCACATGCATGCCACTCATTAGTTTTTATGGTTGGAGCCATTGCAGTGAAGCTAAGAAAGTTCCACCAAATAACCACAAAACAGGATGATGTGCCCAAACGAAGAAATGAGTCCATGCATATGAAACAACAATCCAACCAGAATATGACAAGTAGTGGGAACAACCTCCCCAAATGAAATATCCATGTGAAAAATATGGGCCATGTATGTCAAATCCTATGAATAATAAAGTCTCTTGCCTATAAAATAGTTGCAATGAATGTCGTTAATACAATATTCTATTGTTGGAAAATGATATGCATCCCATTATCTAAGTTTTCTTGCATCTCAAAGTACTTAGTATTGGTGGCTTGATTAGGGAAATGTATGTCTCTATTTCAACTTTCAGTATTAATCAACTTTTCCTCATACACCCTTGCCTCACCGACATTAGTTCCATCACCATATCCAACAATTATTTTCCCTCCATTTTCTTTGGATGTGCTTACTTCTTTTTACTTGGAAGAATTTAGTTTTGTACTCAGTTTTTTTTCTGGATAGAGACGTTCTTTCCTTAGCAATGTTCCGCTTTTTAGGTGTTGCACCATATTTACCACCTCCTAAACCTATCGACCTCTGTGATTTGGTACTATAAACATTGCTCTGATTGTCTGAGAAATCAATATTTTGAGCATTCTCATCATTGTTTCCAGATCCCTTGTGTATGACTGAAGTTGTAAACCTTAAACCTATTTTTCTTAAGGGCATACCAGTTGACTTTGAAGAGGAAACATTTTCCACTAATCCATTCTTTTCCAACCCCTTACCACGAAAGTTACCCTTTCTATCCATGAAACAAAAATCTAGATGCCTTTTGATCAGTATCATGTTAACTCCAATATTAATAATTCACCACCGTAGGTTTCCACAAAGGAAAGAACTACATATTTATGTTTAATATTTTCTTTGGTACAATGGAACTAGAGTCTCAACATGGGGAGAGTTAAATGGATTTAAAACCTTATTGGGATTTTTTTACCACTACCTGCTTCAACAAGGACTAGATGGAGAAAAAGCAAAGTCAAATGTATTCAGTAATTCGTTCCAAAGCCAAAGGAACCACTTAAAAATGGCACCAACTAGGCATCAAATATGTCCATCATTAGTAAATGAACCTTAGTCTACACTAGAGATGTTGTAGTTTGTAACTTGTTGGTTTAGCTAATTCTCATCTACTACTCAAAAATAAGAAATTTTTGGAAAACATGAAACTTTGGGTGCTTGTAAGTTAAAGGGTCTGTATTTTCTATTGAGTGCATGAATTTGGGTACCCAAAATCAAATAATATCATTAAACACACACAAAGGTGGACTTAAGAAACTGCAGGGTGGCACCATGGATTTCTAAAATGCATTGTTGTAGACCTTGTTAGGCCCAAAGAAATATGTTATGCATGTCACTAGCCATGGTAATTTCTCTTTATTACTTGAAGATGTTAAATATTGTTCGATTTTCTCCTATTGACTCTCTAGCTGAAACCTTATCACAGGGATAGTACAATCTGATATATTCTCCACAAGGATGTAATTATCCCACAGTATACCCTAATCATTATAAGGCCTCAATAGACGTTAGTGGATAAAAATTTTGAGCGAGTTTGTACATAAAACTCTAAGTGACAAGCCTATAGATAATTTAGGAATTCAATCATTGTCCTAAATTCAAGGTTTCTTTGGATATACCTTATCCATGCTGCGAGATTCTTTTCATAGTCAAATGCAAGTATAAAATAAAGCAATCATCATTACCATGTTCAAGATTCATGGACCTCTTTGATCTGAAACTATCAACCTACTTGGGCTAAGAGAGTCATTTTCAAAAAATAGTGTGCAGCTTAACAATGTTGATATCATGTTTCCTCGGGATTCTAGCAACATTTAAGACATTAAATGTATCCCTACTCAATATATTTCTAACTTGGGATTGCTTCATCTAAAACAATCTATACTGCAAATGTTATTATTGTGTTTCTTATCGAAGTAGTAGTTATGGAGTACAGGCATTTTGCATTTTGCTATCAAACTATCCTGAGGAAGTGGCTGCATCATAAATGGTTGGTTATCCTTCCCTTTTGAAACAAGAGCATCAACATTGAATCTTCTAATCTTAGACATTCTTCACTCTTTTGCTGTGGGTGAAGTATTCCATGTCCTCCAAGGGTTTTGTGTACTCTCCTTCCATTGCATATATAACATCAAACACGTCATATGCATCTTAATATATGACTGCAACTGAAATTATGTTGTATTGTTTTTTAATAGTAAAGCATGGTTCATTTTGTATTTTTTGTGGTGTACAGTTATAATGAACATTGTTCAAAATGTTTATACACTATTATCTCTGCGCTTTCCAAAGGATGGATTCTCATAGTGAAAATTATTTGAGGCATTTCAATCCAAAAGGGTTGGAGAATGCCATTTTGTTAAGGAGGGTGGATAGTAATATTCAGGGGTGAATGGTATTTTTGAGGGCTTGCAAATAGATTATTTCTCTTAATTCTTTTTGGTTAGTTGTGGGGATTGGTGAAGGCTAATCATCTTGTTTTGCATTGGTGCTTTATGTTTTTGTTGTTATGAATTTACAAATAGTTCATGATATTTGTATAATTTTGTTTTTGTGGATTTGTTGTTTTTAGTTTTTTCTTGAATTTGTTAACTTTGTAATATCTAGAAACCTTTCTTTACTATTTTTTGTCATGATTTATGGTGACGTCATTTTTCCTATCACTCCAACTTGCTTGGAAGTGAGACATGTGAACTTATTATGTGACCTTATTGTGCACTTCGATTTCCAATTCCATGAGTTTTGGTAAATATTTCAATCTCTATTACCTAATGCATGAAGATATGGATGGAACAAATGTGAATTAACTTGCTTGGTCACAACAAAATGTTTGTAGTTGTTTATTGCAAGTTTTTGAAGAGATAACAAATATAAAATATTGATTCTTTAAATTCAACTTTGTGCAAGAATGCGGAAATGTGATATGAGTAGCTTAGAAAAAATTGGAGTTTTTTTCTCATAATTATGATTTAAAATGTATGTTACAATGTCTACTACTCAAAATTGACAAGGATTTATGATTTCTTGAATAATATCATCATTCATTTTTTGTTATGCCCAAAAATGAATAAATCTGACTAATATGACTCTGGATTTAAAAAGTATGCACGTATTTGATAACATAGTGATCTTTTTGGTTTCTTCAACAGGCTCAATGACATGCTTTTAAAGCCTCTATCTCTAGTATTGAACTACTGTTGGTTAATTCACATTGCAATCACATTGCTTTGTTTGGATGACTCATGGTTAACTCTAAATGTTGCTTATGGGTAATCTTGTAGTGTATTTGATTTAGTAGGTGCAGTGATTCTATTGGTATCATCATCTTGTAGAGCAATACCACTAGTTGAGGTAACATGGCAGTATTGTTCAACTTTTGTTTTTGCAGCCTTCTAGATTTTGCAACTTTTCTATATTTTACATCCTAAAATGTTCGACTATAAAACATGTAAAGAGTAAAATTTTTTGCTACCAATATTTCTAGTAAATACCCAAAAATCAAATAATTGAAAACATCTAGGAAAATCAGGACACTTTATTTTTCTTTTTCCCACAGTTACCCCAAATCTGCTAATTTCAACAAATTCAAGTAATTATTCATTTCTTCTAAATTCTGAAAATGCCTTATTTTGGTAAAAATATTATTGGGCAGATACTATTTATTTTTGTTACTTGAATATGTTAAATATTGTTCGAGATTATACTATGTCACCAACCACGATAATTTATTTTTGTTACTTGAATATGTTAAATATTGTTCGAGATTATACTATTGAATCTCTAGTTGAAACATTATCACAGGGATAGTATAATATGATATATTCTCCACAAGGATGTAATTATCTCGCAGTCTACCCTAATCATTATAAGGCCTCAATAGACGCTAGTGGCTAAAACTTGTTATTGGGTCTGCACATAAAACTCTAAGTGACAAACCTGTAGATACTTGTGGAATCCAATCATTTTTCTAGCTTCAAGTTTAATTTCGATATATCTTATCCATACTGCTAGATTATTTTCATCTAAAAATGAAAGTATAAAATAAATCATTCATCATTTCCATGCTCAATATTTATTAACATTTCTGATCTGAATCTCGTGTTTCCTCTGGATTCTAGCAGCATTTAAGACACTAAACTAACCCCTACTCAATATATTTCTTAGCGAGGACTACTTCATATGAAACACTATGTTAAGTTATGGTATGTTCTATGCTTATAACAGTTTACTTCTTTTTCTTATTATATTTCATAGATTAACAATCACATGTACATAAAGTAAAGTGCAGATAGAACATTAAACGATCGACAGAAAACAAGCCAAGGCAAGAGACACAAGATGTGGCAGCTAGCTAGGGACATATCCCACAATGTGGGGGGAAACCATTTGATCAAATATTCTTTTATCTTCAATAATTCAGTATAGAGAAATAGTACAATAAATATGATTTATATCAACAATAGCAAACCCTAGATTAGCAGCATCAACATTAGCAGCTTCATCATCAAAACTAGGGCCGATGATATCTCTCAAACGAGCCGTCAGATCGGCTTGATTCCATCACCAAAAGTTGCAGCCTTCAAAGGAGGTTCAAATGAGCCTACAACACATATTAGAAGAGGAGGTTTGATGGTCCACACTAGTCAAAGTTTGGATCTACAGTTGCAACTTCAGTTTCAGTAGCTTTTGGCTTCACATGTGTGAGAGAGAGACCCTTTTCTGCACAGTAGAGAAGAGACTCTTTTCTGCA
>APFE030849366.1:88698-119593 GCA_000404065.3 Pinus taeda | reverse complement strand
TTTTGAGAGAGCCCTCTCAGGTTAGGGAGGCTAATCCCTAGCTAAAAGCCTGGTTTGAAACAGTTGCATGAGATCTTACTAAGTAGCAGCCCTTAGTACATGGTTTTGTGACAACATTTTGGTGCGTCTGCCGGGAGTCTGACGATTACTCATTCCCGAAAATATGAGGTTGAATTTCTGAAGGTAGCAGGAGTTCAAAGTGATTTTCGAGGCTGCAAATCTACCTTGGCGACTCCATTGTTGAAGAATTCAAAGTTCATACATTCATGGTGATTCCACTGGAGTTATGAAGGACCCAGAAGCTGCCATTCTTAGTTCAAGGTATGCATGCATAGATTTCTCAGGAATTCATGGTTTCCCAAATCTTTTTCCCAAGGATGCATATTTTCTAAAGAATGGTCCAAAATTTAATGGAGAAGACTTGAGTTTAACATGGAAGCATATATTAGACTTTTGTCATTTTGCTGAGCTTCTTAGAGTTAAACATGAGGACGTTTGCATTATGTTATTCTATGATTCATTTCAAGGGAAATGCAAACAATGGATTGAAAGTTTTCCTGCCAAATCCATTAAGTCATTTGAAGACTTTTGGTGTTTGTTTGTGGACGAATGGATAGATAGGTCAGAAGTGTTGGCAAGTTCTCTTTCAGTTCAAGGTTTCAAACAATGGAATAATGATCATATTAATGAAGAAATAGGTCAAAGTTTTTCTTTGTCCCTGTCCTCGTATCTTAAGTCCTTTGAGTGCAAGTCAGAAGATAAGATGAAATTTTTGGATGAAGTTGCTAAGGACATTGAGAAAGATATTGAAGGTCTAGAAGGTCAAATTCAGGCATATAGTTTTCATAATCATGATCATTATTTTCAGAAGCTTTCTGTGACAGAGCACAAGGAAAGAATGTTGCTTCCTTTCTCTTTTACAATTGAGGAACTGAATGCTGTGGTTGAAGATCAGTTTGCAGAACCAGAAAGTCACAAGAATCATCAAGCTGATCATGTATTCTGGGATCCTATAGCTGATTACATGGAAGAGTTTTACTCTCCAGTGTTTCAGCTTTTCTATGAAGATCAGAGGCCAGCACTGAGTTTCAGGAAGCATTCTTCTTATGCTGGGCCATTTCAGTGGCAGTTATCACACCATCATATTGGCTCTGAATTCCAGTGCAGTCTAAGGAATCAGATATCAGATAAAACAGAGGATCGGCTACATTGGAAATTTCATATTGATTGAGCAGAAGGAAGTTGAAAATTGTTAGGGTAGGTAGGTATAGGTAAATGCAAATAAGCTCAAGGTCAACTGAGCACTTTTCAGTAGAAGTAGTTTTCTTTCTCCTACAGTCATGATTGTCAAGCAAATTTCTGTTTGTCACAAATGGATAAGGCACTGGATCTGCATGTTCTTAGTGTACCACAAGGGCACACTATCCCAAGTGGAGCCACTGTTATCACTGAAAATACTATTGCTAAAAAATTGTTTAGCCTAGCCTAAGGACAAGGTGTTTTTGCAGTGCAGGAATACTCTTTAACAGTTTCGCAGCGCATAATGTTCAAGTGTTTTCGTAGCGTAAACTGAAATCAGAGTTTGAGCTTTGGCTTCGAATTCCTTTTCCAAAAAATAAATATTTAAATTCTTTGCATGTATCTGTTATATCATCCTTTCCCCTTGTGAATTGGGCTGAAAGGAAGTTGGAAACAGAAATGGTTAAGGTATTGGTTCTTCATTATTGGTCAACCACATACTTGCTTTTAAGTATGAAGTTACTTTGGTTGGTCTACTGCCTTTCTTGGTTCTTCATTATTGGTCAACCACATACTTGCTTTTAAGTATGAAGTTACTTTGGTTGGTCTACTGCCTTTCTACTCATGTTATGCAGCTTGGCGGATATGACAGCACATCCTTGTCTGAATCTGAGCAAGCACATCAGGCTAAGAAAGATCTAGCAGACCATAAGGTCATTGAGCATCACGTATGAGTGTGGAGGAGACTAGCATGAGCTCTCCAAGATCATCCATCCAGTTAGTTATGAACCGCTTAGTGCATGGAGATCAGTCTGTATCAGGTGGCAAAGCGATGTCAATCCTACAGGAGTTCAATTTCAATTCCAAGCAATTACTCATCATGTATCAATGTGGGATATGCATGGTTCCAGGAGGGATGTTTTAAAATTGGTGGTTGCAGCACCACCTCCCCAATCATTGTTTTAGTTGGATGATGCAGTTCAAGCAGTGTTAAAATTTTCAATCAGCAATTAAGGGAAGAGAAATCGTAACTGCGCATTTGCTATAATATAACATGAGAGATAAAGGTATCAGATGAACAGTTTGGGGAAGGAAAACTGAAATTAGAATTGCGCAATCCACGTTCCCACAAGCTCTGCATCACAAGGAATTTGCCTGAAGACGTTGCTTGGGTATTTACTAGCTCTGAGATTGTCGGTGGAGATGAAAATAAACTTCAGGTTTTGTCTTCGGGAGAAGTAGAAGATAAGCATGAAGGGATTCAAAGTGCCGGGTCATTCACTGATTTATGTGGACATTTTCTTGCAGAAAGCTCAGAGGTTACCGTGGATAGCCCAAAAGTAAGCTTGAGGTTGTATCTCCTACAGCAATAGTCGATCCAAATGAATTTGTTCAGAGAAATGCAAGAAGTGCCCAATTTGTAGGGTTTCTATCATGGAGCGCATGCCTGTCTATGATGTCTAAGATATATACTATCACCAAAGTTGCCAGGCCATAATTTTGTGCGATGTTCAACATCCATTCAATGCCAAGATTTTCTGCAAATTGCTCTTCAAAGATATTCCACAACATGGTCTGGGTCAAAGGCAGCGAGTGCAGTCAATATATGACTGTCAATGTGAACAAAAATGTAAATTGATGTTTTCTGGCTATTTTTATTGCTTTTTCTTTGGACCTCCAGCGTGTTGGGTGATGAATCTATGGTTGTAAAACCCGCAACCTAGCGTTGTATTGGCAATTCTGCATGTATACCCCCAGGAACACCACCTTCTTTGCCTATTGACAGCGATGCATATTAAAAATTGTTTGACATTATAAAAATAATGATTTATCATTGCATGGAGCAGCTGCACTTGGCAAAGTATGAAGAACTGACCGACTCTGTTATCACGAGAGACCGTCTCTCGGGCCAGCCACGAGGATTTGAGTTTGTGACCTATGCTGCCACGTCTATCGTGGATAAGGTTGAAGTCGACTTGGCACTTTCAGCCCATGCAAATGTAAGTCGGCTGTTTGAAACAAAGAAAAAATAACCAAGCAAACAGGAAAAGACAATAGCGGCACATGCAAGGGTTTTTAAAGACTGCAGAGAAAAAGACGCGTTCGTTTCTTCAGAAATGTGCTAGGGTATAGTTTTGAAAAGACCCCAGACGTGGTAAATGACACAACAACCCCAAATCCAATAGAAAATCCATGGAGACAAACTTTTCATCTTCAGATTTTATCAGTAACTAAGAGAGGCCGAGTTGATTGTTACTTCAGATTTAAGAGGGCAGAGTGGCACTCCGGTATCTGAGGTCGAAGTGATTCCAGGTAGCTGAGGCTGAGTTATACCAGAGTGATCGTGCCAATTTTAGAGAGGCTGAGTTGGATCTTGCCTTGAAGACATTCGCTCGGTTTATTAATCCCAATCAGTTCCAGAATTCTTGCACAAGTGACAAGCCTGAACGTTTCAGAAATACACTGCCCTTTGAAGCTTATTCATTGCTAATTGAAAGAGGGTCGAATTCTGAGGAGGACGAGATTGGCAATTCCAGGGGTTTGGCACATTTTTCTCCTTACAAACAGAGGGCCAATTTCAGTTGTATCCATAGATTGAGATTCCTTGGAGATTGGTCCATATATGGGCTGTGAGTTTCCAATTGTCTCCATCTTCAAACAGTGGATCAAAGTCACCAATTTTGGAGCAGGTTCCTGAGGACGAATATTTGCTGCATTGGCTGAAACTTGTTTCTTGACATATCAATCTTTTCCTGAAGTAGAATGAAGGGCTGTTTTCTATCCCATCATCTCTCATTGCCATTGTAAATAAGCTCATGCAAGTTTCAGTCTGAGGGTTTCAAGTGAGATCCTCACACTAGTTTCGGTGGATCTCATTGCCACCCTAGCTAGTCTCTTCCCAATTTCGGTGGACAACATTAGCACCCTATTTGGGTCATTTTCTAGAATTCATTAAGAAGATCTAATCGAGTTGTTTGCAGGTATTCCTGAACTCATTTTGGTCTTTGCAGGATAGTGTGGATCATATTATTTTCAAGGGAGCTTGAAGTTTATCCTGTGAGAAGGCCGAGGCTCCAATCTCAAGCCAAAAAGGTGGTTTTGTTGTAAATTTTCTCGAAGAAGCCAATGAACCTGCTCAGATTACGGGCATATGCTGTTCAATAAAAAGGCAGCTGCATTTACTTCAAACTGAAAACAGAGTGTTGAAGAAAACAGTGGAGGACATGAAATCTGAACTCTAATATAAAGGGATAATGTATTTCTGGTATTCTGAAAGCTGGCCATTATTAAATGCCTGGGCTTCTCATATATTATAAATTATAATATAATCTAGTGCTATGTCAACCACAGTTGTTCTGAAGGTTATATGAATATCTCGATCACTGTTCCAAAGAGGAGTTGATGTTCACAAAATCATAATGCAGACAATCCCAATGAGAACATGAAAATTTGTGGCCTTAGAAAAGGAAGTTCAAGGTTTTGGCAACGCCTCTGATAAATGTTTCAAGTACAGTTCAAGGTGGGACAATTTTCAGAAAGTGGAAGACTGTGTTTTTAATTCACACAGCAGTTTCGTAGCGCGCTACGAAACTGCTGTAGGTGATGATTTTAAATGCAGAGCAGCTGTTTGATATCATGAGAGGGAAATTATTTTTGAAAAGAGAGACACATGTCAATCAATCCCGCCTACAACACATCAGCAACATGGCAGCAGTACATACCAGGGGTTATTAAAGGCTTCAAACATGCGGTTATATATCAGAGCAAATTAAGGAAATTAGGACCGAGAAGCAAGGGACATCTCCAGCATGACTGAGCAGTTAAAAGAGTTGGCGTACAAGGTCGATATGGAGTACTAAAGACATCCAGCTCAGCCATATCAAAAAGGACAGGTGTCAGAGATCTGGAAAGGCATCATACTCACGAGGAGTTAGAATTAGAGTTTAAATTGGATTAGGACTCTATGTATTTACTGCATAATACATGATGTATTTAATAAGTTTGTTTAAGAATAGATAAGGTTGTTAGTTAATGAAAAAGATCGAGCTCCCCTCATGCTGGAGGAGGAAGCTCCAAGTAGTTAGAGGATGCTGTTATATATAGCTCAATCTTTTATGTAATAGGGGTTGGATACTTATGCAAAAGACAGAGTTTTATTGGTTTATGTATAAAGCTTTTTACAGTAATAGATAGACTGTTTTATTCTTCCCAAGATTCATTATGTGTTAAAATGCTCAAGATGTTGGTGGTTTGGTCTTACCAAATGTAAGTTTTGCAGCTTTATGAGTATGCAATCACTCTGAATTCATCATTGATGCTCAGACTTCCTGTGCATACTTGTAAGTTGAAGTTCTTGTCCTTCATGTTTTACAGCTCCTTAGGTACACAATCACTCTGAATTCACCTAGTGCTCAGACTTCCTGTGTGTACTTATCAGTTGATGGTTATTTGATGAATGTCTTGAATGTTTAAACATTGCATGCCTTGGCTTCTATGAATGAACAGTTAATAGTTTACTAAAAGATGTTTGACTCCATGAGCCCAATGGAAGAAATGCTATGCTGTCTGTCCAACCAGCAAGTTTAATAAATTTTCATTTCAAGAGTTAGCCCTCTTTGTGCTTAAAGATAAATCAATAGTTTATTTTTGAGAGAGCCCTCTCAGGTTAGGGAGGCTAATCCCTAGCTAAAAGCCTGGTTTGAAACAGTTGCATGAGATCTTACTAAGTAGCAGCCCTTAGTACATGGTTTTGTGACAACAGAAGGTAAGGAAATACTTCTCACCACTGAGAGCTTTGACGGACATAGGTCAGTAGATATCTGAGTGTATCAATCGTAGTACACTCTTGGCTTTGTGTTTGCTCCTAGAAATGCCGCCTTGGCATACATTCCTAGAGCGCATCCCCTGCATACATCATTTCGTTCCGTACTCAGATCTGGAACTCCTGTTACAGTGCTCCTAAGAATTCTCAGAGCTCCATAGTGCAAGTGACCCATCTTTCTGTGCCATAGTTCATGCAAGTCCTTGTCCCCATGACTACCTATTAGTGCCATTGGTGATTCTAGTTGTAATCTATACAACCGATTAATTTTGATCTCGATCTGCGCTTTCTTTTTCCAACTCGGGTGTTTGACGTATACCTTTTCCTTGATGAAGTAGACGTCATAGCCCTTGCTTTGTAGTTGTGACACAAAAAGTAAATTCATCCCCAATCCTGGTATATGTAGCACATTTGTGGCATGGAATCGCTCTCCCGATTCTGTCTGAAAAACTATGGTACCCTTTCCTACTGGAGTACACTTTGCCTTGTTCCCCATGGTGATCTGAAAGTTCATCTTCTCTTCTCGATATTCTGAGAAACACTCCTTGATTCCTGTCATATGCCACGAGGCTCCACTGTCTATATAACATGCTTTTGATGATGCAACACTAGTCATGTGCGCCACTTCTTGTTCCATCTTGAAAGCCAACATAGAGAAATCGAAATCTCTCTCTCTTGTGCAATCTTCTGAAAATTTGCGTGAGTCCCTTGAGGTCGATGCCTCTGCATTGTGGTCTCGACCCATAACTTATTTTCCCTTTCTGTGTTGAAGTTTCTAAGTTTACTTAGTCTAGAAACCCTTCATGCACTTTTTCTGATTTATTCCTACCTACTTGTTATTTTTCTTTAACAAGTTATTTACAAAGTCAATACTGAAAATAAACACCAGTGCATGCTCAACATATTACAAATCAACAACCAAAAGAAATAAGAACAAACACACCACATGACACCATTATTTTTCGACCAATGTCCCCAGAAAAACCCAATGCAGGAAAACCGGTGCAACTATCTAAAGGTTTTCTTATTTATATCAGAGTACAATCTGGTTGTCGAAACTAGCCTACCCAACAGAGAATTTCCTTAGCAGCTATGCCTCACAGTTTGAGAGAAATCTCCTGGCTAAAACCACGAAAAATCTTTCTGGCATTTCCTCAACACAAAACTGCTCTGCAACCCCAGCTTCTACCCAATCTGGATTGCTTTAGCCTCTCGTAGCCCAGCGCTGGCCCTGCGTTAACCTTCCTTGGCCTGCATCAGCTCTGGGAGACTTTGCGTCAACTACACTAGCCCTCTGGTGCTCTGCGCAACACTTGGTTGCCTTTGCGTGACCCTGCGTGAGCCCTTGCTGGCTCTATGTCACTCTCCTTGGTTGCTGCGCTGCTCTCCCGACACAATCTCTGCCTTCTCTGTCTCTCTGTACTCAAATACCCCTCAGCTGCATCTCCCGATCACTAATTCTATCTTTCTTAGCAAACCTCGGTCTAGAGAATAGAATGACTGATCACTCTGGTGTTCTCTCCAAGTGACCCTCAAGCCTCCTCTTATACTTTTCCTGTTGACATATCAACAATCGAGATTAAGTCCCTAATCAACGGATAAGATTAGATTGGGCTTGATCCATGTCTTTTGGACCACTCTAACACAGATTTATATTAATACACATTAATATTTTATTTTCCCTAAGTTTAGACTTAGGGACTCCATTAAAAGTATTAATTATTTTAATATCTCCTGATTTGTTTAGAATTTGCCCAAACCCTTTCTGGGTATTGGAGATCTTATGTGCCCCAAACTCTCCACCAAATTTTGTGGCTAGAGCACATCCGATGCTACCCCAAATCAACACTCCCTATTAACGAGGACTGTGCTGTAGCAATACTCCTCACTAAGTATTACTCTGATCATCCGACATCAGTACCTGTGCTGATGCTAGGCCTTCCTGCCCAACATTCTCTGCACTGCTGCCTCCTATACTGCTGCCCATGGTTCTGCCACTGCCACTGCTGCATCTGTACGAAAGCTCCCTTTGTATCTGTGTTGCTACTGGCCTTTCTCCTAGCACTGCATCCGCACTACACCTCCTCTCATCATGTTGTATTGTGTTGCCCATTGCTGGACTGCAACTCAATTACTGAGAAGTAAGTAACTGATCTCCCAACTGACCTCCTTGTTCGGCTAGAGACACCCATTGATGATGAAGCTCCCTCTCTGACATGTGCGCTGCTACAACAACTCCCTGCATCTCGCATCGTTGCACACCTCTTTGTGCCATCCTGCACTGGTGCAACACTCCTGTGCCTCTCACGTTGCTGCAGCTTGCTAGCTCTGTGCTGTCTCGGGACTCCTGTACTGTAGCTCTCTCTCCCGCTCCATCCGCATTCATCTCTACCCACTCAGCTAGTCTTGCTACTCCTTGTCAGGGCTCCCATAGCAAGGTCTAATCCAAGAGGCTGGGTACCTCAAGGATCTTGCCCCTCATCCCCTGTAGTCCGCCTGACTACAGCTCGATGTCTTCCCACCTCTACTCAAGTGGCGCGTGTGCACTCATGGCATACTCATTGTCTGTCAAAACTTCCTTCTCTACCCATGTTGGCGCTGCCTTAGCCTTGGAAAACTCTCCTCTACTCTTCTTCCTTGGGCACTGGGTCGCATAATGACCCATCTCCGCATAGTGGAAGCTCTTGATCTTGGAGAGATCTTTCTTCTTCTGCTTCTCCTGCTTTCCCTCAGATGCTAGGGCCACATCCTCCTGCTGCTGCTTGACCTTGATCCCTTTGCTGTTGCTACTTGTCTTCGACTGCCGTCTGATCTCTTTCTAGCGAAGAGCTGCCCACATCTTGTCTTAAGATGGGAGAGTCCCTCTGCCTAGGATACTTTGGACAAACACTTCCCAATCTTCTGCGACAACATTCAGGGCTGTCCTCACCATAAGCTCCTGATCCGTTGTCGCTCCTATAGCAGTTAACTGGTCTCGAATCTCATTCAGTCCTCCGAGGAAGGTGTCAATCGATTAACCCTTCTTCATCTGATATGACCTCATTTGGTTCTCGAGCAACATTCTTCTCTCCACAGAAGTATGCTAGTATAGGTTCTTGAGAGCCTCCCACATCTCAACTGTCGTTTCCTTCTCGACTATATGTGGTACCACATGATCCTTGACCCCGTCAAGGATAATGTACGTGGCCCTCACCATCCTCTTCGTACTTGTCGTTATCATTGGGGTCGATTGGGATAGCTATAACCTTCAAGGCTAAGTTCTTGACACGATTCTTGTCAAGCACTGATAAGATTCTGGCCTTCTAGACTGCAAAGTTCGATGCTCTGTCCAGTCTATCCTAGTCTCTTACGCCATGTAGTGCCATGACGCTCCTCTACTTCCCTCCTGGAAGTTCTCTGTTTGACTCCTCTGAGTCTCCACTTCCCCTCTGGAAGTTCTCTTCTGGACTCCCTCTAAGTCTTGATTTGCCTCTTGGAAATCCTTCTGTCACTTGTCGAGATGCCCCCTACTTTGATCGTCTTGTGCAACTGCATTGTTGATCCAGGTTCCTCGGCTAGAAACCCTCGGTAATAACTCTTGTGGCCCTGCTCTGTCAGGTACGGTTCTGACTACAGTACCTCACCAACTTCACTTTGTAATATTTCTGTAGCCTTCTAGACTCAAGCAACTGCCTCTATATGAACTGTGTCAGCCCCTCTTTGCCTCACTCTGGCTCTACGTCACCCCAGATGGGTCTGCGTTATCCCCTCTTTGCCTCACGCTGGCTCTGCATCACCCTAGATGGGTCTGCGTCAGCCCCTCTTTGCCTCACGCTGGCTCTGCATCACCCCAGATGGGTCTGCGTCAGCCCTGGGATGCCCTACGTCAGCCCTCTAGTCCTCTACGTCAGCAACGCTGGCCTCTTTGAGGCTTTGTGCAGCCCCCGACTTCTTCTGTGTGGCTCTAGCTAGCTCTACGCCACACTTGGCTGCTGCGTTGCTAGAAACAGCTTCTATCACCTCGGGACAACTGTTTTCTGCTGCTATTGCTTTGCTCAGCTGATGTCTTTTAGTCCTCCTGTGATCTGCAATTGCACTCTGATACCATGTTGAAGTTTCTAAGTTTACTTAGTTCAGAAACCCTTCATGCACTTTTTCTGATTTATTCTTACCTACTTGTTATTTTTCTTTAACAAGTTATTTACAAAGTAAATACTGAAAATAAACACCATTGCATGCTCAACATATTACAGATTAACAACCAAAAGCAATAAGAACAAACATACCACATGACACCATTATTTTTCGACCAATGTCCCCAGAAAAACCCAATGCAGGAAAACCGATGCAATTATCTGAAGGTTGTCTTATTAAACAATATCAGAGTACAATCTGGTTGCCGGAACTGGCCTACCCAACAGAGAATTTCCTTAGCAGCTATGCCTCATAGTTTGAGAGAAATCTCCTGGCTGAAACCCCGGAAAATCTTTCTGGCAGTTCCTCAGCACAAAACTGCTTTGCAACCCCAGCATCTGCCCAATCTGGATTGCTTCAGCCTCTCGTAGCCAGCGGTGGCCCTGCGTTAGCCTTCCTTGGCATGCATCAGTTTTGGGAGACTTTGCGTCAGCTACGCTAGCCATCTGGCGCTTTCCGCAGCACTTGGTTGCCTCTGTGTGACCCTGCATGAGCCCTTGCTGGCTCTACGTCACTCTCCTTGGCTGTTGCACTGCTCTCCCAGCACAATCTTTGCTTTCTCTGTCTCTCTGTACTCAAATGCCCCCCAATTGCATCTCTCGATCACTAATTCTATCTCTCTTAGCAAACCCCGCTCTAGAGAATAGAATGACTGATCACTCTGGTGTTCTCTCCAAGTGACCGTCAAGCCTCCTCTTATACTTTTCCTGTTGACATATCAACGACCGAGATTAAGTCCCTAATCAATAACTAAGACTAGATTTGGCTTGATCCATGTCTTTTGGACCACTCTAATACAGATTCATATTAATACACATTAGTATTTTATTTTCCCTAAGTGACTCCATTAAAAATATTAATTATTTTAATATCTCCTGATCTGTTTAGAATTTGCCCAAACCCTTTCTGGGTATTGGAGATCTTATGTGCCCCGACCTCTCCACCAAATATCATGGCTAGAGCACATCTGATGCTACCCCAAATCAAGATTCTGTCTCTGATTATTTGCTTTGATACCATGTGAAAATTCTATCATTGCAGCAACTGATTTACTTTTCCTACTTATTTCACCATAAGTTGTTCATGAAATTACTTCAATAAACATTAAAATAAACACTGCCACAGATATCACACTGTAATAAAGAAACAAACATATGCACAAGAATCAACACATTGACACAGTTATTTTGGACTAATGTCCCTGGAAAAATGCAATGTGGGAAAACCGGTGCAGCAAGGGGGGATTTTATTATTGTTAAGTTATGGTACGTTCTATGCTTATAACAGTTTACTTCTTTTTCTTATTATATTCCACAGATTAGCAATCGCATGTACATAAAGTAAAGTGCAGATAGAACATTAAACGATCGACAAAAAACAAGTCAAGACAAGAGACACAAGATGTGGCGGCTAGCTAGGGACAAATGCCATAATGTGTGGGGAAACCCTTTGATCAAATCTTATTTTATCTTCAATAATTCAGCAGAGATAAATAGTACAATAAATTTGATTCATGTCAGTAGTAGCAAACCCTAGATCAGCAGCATTAGCATTAGCGGCTTCATCATCAAACTAGGGAAGATGATATATCATAAACCGACTGTCGGATCGGTTTGATTCCACCACCAAAAGCTGCGGCTTTCAGAGGAGGTTAATATGAACCTACATCGTAGTTCAGATGAGAAGATATTCTATTCCACGTAGGTCAAACTTTACTTCTGTAGTTGCAGCATCAGTTTCGCAGCTTCCGACTTCAAAATAGGGCAGTCGATATCTTGCAAACCGTCCGTCAGATTGACTTGATTCCACCACCAATAGTTGCAACTTTTAGAGGAGGTTCAGATGAACCTACAGCATAGTTCAAATGAGGAGATCTTCTAGTCCACGTAGGTCAATCTTTACTTCTGCAGTTGCAGCTTCAGTTTCGGCAACTTTCGGCTTCACATGTGTGAGGGAGAGACCCTTTTCTGCACAGTGGAGAAGAGACTCTTTTCTGTGCAGTAGAGAGAGAAAGAAATGTGATGAGATGAGTGATTCCAAATGAGGAAAATTCCTCCTATATTTATACACAACGTTGGTGTTTGAATAGATGCGAATGTTGGGCTTTTGAGCCTACATGAGTTGTAGGTTGGCTTGATAATAATTCCATAATCAAAATAAATTCATATCTCCATGAATACTTATCAGAATCGGATGATCTTTATATCAATCCTACACCTCTCAACGAGAGGAATCTATTTTGGATTGAAGATTACTGTGGTGTGGCTTTTGAGAAGAGTTCAGATTTTCCACAGTGCTCATTTTTATATGGTCGACGTTTCGAGTCTAAACCCAGACTCATCATCAGGACTATTGTACGTAGAAAAGAAGGAAAGGGTTAGGTATAAATATGAAAGTTGCTAGATGTACCCATGAATAAGATGACCCACATGAAGTTTTTCCCTAGTTGCCAATTTTAACACACTTCTATACTGCAAATTGTATTATTTTGTTTCTTGTCGAAGTAGTAGTTATGGAGTACAAGCATTCTGCATCTACCTATCAAATTGTCCTGAGGAAGTGGTTGCATCATAAATGGTTGGTGATCCTTCCCTTTTGAAACAAGAGCATCAACATTGAATCTTCTAATATTAGAAATTCTTCACTCTTTTGTTGTGGGTGACGTATTCCAAGTCATCCAAGGGTTTTGTGTACTCTCCTTCCAGTGCATATAGAACATCAAACAGGTCATATGCATCTTAAGGTATGATTGCGCCTAAAGTTACATTGTACTAGTTTTTAATGGTAAAGCATGGTTCATTTATATTTTTTGCAGTGTAGAGATATAATGAGCATTGTTCAGAATGTTTGTACACTATTATCTTTGTGCCTACCCAAGGATGGATTCTCATAGTGACAATTATTTGAGGCATTTCAAGCTAAAATGGTTGGAAAAGGCCATTTTTTTAAGGAGGGTGGATGGTATTATTCAAGGGTGAATGGTATTTTTGAGGGCTTGCAAATAGATTATTTCTCTTAATATTTGTTTTTCAATAGTGGGGATTGGTGAAGGCTAACCATCTTGATTTGCATTGGTGCTTTATGATTTTGTTTTTATGAATTTACAAATAGTTCATGATATTTGTATACTTTTTGTTTTGTGAATTTGTTGTTTTTAATTTTTTTCTTCAATTTGTTAACTTTGTAATATCTAGAAACCTTTCCTTACTATTTTTTGTCATGACTTTTGGTGACACCTTTTTTCTATCACTCCAACTTGCTTGGAAGTGAGACATACGTACTTATTATGTGACCTTATTTTGCACTTCCAAATCGATGAGTTTTGTTAAATATTTCAATCTTTATTAGCTAACACATCAATATATGGATGGAACAAATGTGAATTTGCTTGGTCACAAAAAAATGTTTGTAGTTGTTTATTGCAAGTTTTTGAAGAGACAACAAATATAAAATATTGATTCTTTAAATGCAACTTTGTGCAAGAATGTAGAAATGTGATATGAGTAAATTAGAAAAAATTGGAGTTTGTTTCCCATCATTATGCCTTCTAATGTATTTTACAATGTCTATTACTCAAAATTGACAAGGATTTATGATTTCTTGGATATTATAATCATTCATTTTTGTTATGCCCAAAAAATGAATAAATTTGGCTAATATGAATCTGAATTTAAATATGCAAATCTTTGATAACATAGTGATCTTGTTGGTTCCTTCAACATGCTCATTGACATGTTTTTCAACCCTCTATCTCTGCTATTGAACTCCTACTGGTTAATTCACATTGCAATCACATTGCTTTGTTTGGATGACTCATGGTTAAATCTAAATGTTTCTTATCGGTAATAATGTAGTGTATTTGATTTAGTGGGTGCGGTGATTCTACTGGTTTCATCATCTAGCATATCACTACCATTAGTTGAGGTAACATGTCAATATTATTCAACTTTTATTTTTGCAGCGTTCTAGCTTTTGAATTAGTTGCCGGAGAATCCACAGTTTGAACTTTTTTATGCCAACGTTTCAAATCCCAACTGGGATCCATCTTCAGGACTTTTGAATGATGATGCAAGAAGAGCGGCTTAGAAGGGAATAAATAAACATGCAAATAGAAAAAATTTTATCTGCATGATTATTTATTCCCTTCTAAGCCGCTCTTCTTGCATCATCATTCAAAAGTCCTGAAGATGGATCCCACTTGGGATTTGAAACGTTGGCATAAAAAAGTTCAAACTGTGGATTCTCCGGCAACTAATTCAAAAGATAAATACCACAGTTTTAGCTTTTGCAGTTTTGCTATATTTTACATCCTGAAATGTTCGACTATAAAATATGTAAAGTGTAAAATGTTTTGCTACCCATATTTATAGTAAATACCAAAAAATCATATAATTGGAAACATCTAGGAAAATCAGGACACTTGATTTTTCTTTTTCCCACAGTTACCCTAAATCTGCTAATTTCAACAAATTTAAGCAATTATTCCTTTCTCCCAAATTTTGAAAATGCCTTATTTTAGTAAAAATATTATTGGGAATATTTATTAACATATACTAACTCATTGGATAACCAGCCTCAAGCCACATACATGCCACTCATTAGCTTTTATGGTTGGAGCCATTGTGGTGAAGCTAAGAAAGTTGCACCAAATAACCACAAAAGAGGATGATGTGCCCAAACGAAGAATTGAGTCCATGTCTATGATACAACAATCCAACCAGAATATGAAAAGTAAGAGGAATAACCTCACCAAATTCAATAGCCATGTGCAAAATATGGGCTAATGTATGCCAAATTCTATAAGCAATAAAGTCTCTTTCCTATAAAATAGTTGCAATGAATGTTCTTAATATAGGATTTTGCTGTTGGATCCATTCGGAGGCTTGTCTAAATAGAGTAGATGCATGTGAAAATTTACCCATTCCCATTCCCTTCTGGTTGTTGGAAAATGACATGCATCCCATTCTCCATGCTTCCTTGCATCTTAGAGTACTAAGTATTGGTGGCTTGATTAGGGAAATGTACGTCTCTATTGCAACTTTCAATATTCATCAACCTTTCCTCATGCTCCCTTGCCTGACTGATATTAGTTCCATCACCATCTCCAATAGTTATTTTCCCTCCATTTTCTTTGGATGTACTTACTTATTTTTACTTAGAAGAATTTAGTTTTGTACTCGGTTGTTTTCCGGATAGGGAAGTCCTACCCTTAGTAATGTTGGGTTTTGTAGATGCCTCACCCTATTTACCATCTCCTAAACCTATGTTCCTATGTGATTTAGTCCTATAAACATTGTTTTGATTGTTTGGGCAATCAATATTCTTAGCATTCTCACCGTTCTTTCTAGATCCCTTGTGTATGACTAAAGTTGCAAGCCTTGAACCCATTTTTCATGAGGGCATAAAAGTTGACTCTGAAGAGGAAAAATTGTCCACTAATCCATTCTTTTAAAACCCATTACCATGAAATTTACCCTTTCTATACATGAAACCAAATGATATAGGCCTTTTGATCGGTCTCATGCTAACTCCAATATGAATGATTCTCCATAGGTTTCCAGAAAGGCAAGAACTACATATTTATGTTTAAAATTTTCTTTGGTACAATGGAACTAGAGTCTCAACATGGGAAGAGTTAAATGGATTTCAAACCTTGTTGGAAATTGTTTTTCCACTACCTGCTTCTTCCAGGACTAGTTGGAGAAAAAGTAGAGTCAAATGTATTCAATAAGTCATTTGATAACCAAAGGAACCACTTAAAAATGGAACCAACTAGGCATTGAATATGTCCATCATCGGTTATTAAATGAGTCTTATTCTACACTGGAGATGTTGTAGTTTATGAATTTTTGGTTTAGCTAAGTCTCATCTACTACTCAAAAATAAGAACTTTTTGGAAAACATGAAACTCTGAGTGCTTGTAAGGTGAAGGGTATGGTGTTTCTATTGAGTATATGAATTTGGGTACCTAATATCGAATAATATCATTAAACACACACAAATGTGGAATTAATATACTGCATGCCAGTTGCCATGGCTTTCTAAAAAGGATGGTTGTAGACCTTGTAAGGCCCAAAGATATATGATATGCATGTCACTAGCCATGGTAATTTCTTTTTGTTACTTGAAGATGTTAAATATTGTTCGAGATTTTGTTTTTGAATCTATATCTGAAACCTTATCACAGGGATAGTATATTCTAATATATTCTCCACAAGGATGTAATTATCCCACAGTCTACCCTAATCATTATAAGGCCTCAACAGACACTAGTGGCTACAACTTTCCAGTAGGTCTGCAGATAAAACTCTAAGTGACAAGCCTATAGATACTTTGGGAAATCAATCATTGTCCTAGATTCAAGGTTTCTTTGGATATACCTTATCCATACCATGAGATTCTTTTCATCTTCAAATTCAAGTATAAAATAAAGCATTCATCATTACCATGCTCGAGATTCATGGACATTTCTAATCCTGGATTCTAGCATTATTTAAGACACTAAATTTACCCCTACTCAATATATTTCTAAGCAAGGACTACTTCATTTGAAACACTTCTATACTACAAATGTTATTACTATGTTTCTTGTTGAAGTAACAGTTATGGAGTACAAGCATTTTGTATCTGCTTATCAAATTGTCCTAAGGAAGTGGTTGCATCATAAATGGTTGGTTATCCTTCCCTTTTGAAACAAGAGCATCAACATTGAATATTTTAATCTTATATATTCTTCTCTTCTTTGTTGTGGGTGACGTATTCCAACTCATCCAAGAGTTTTTTGTACTCTCTTTCCAGTACGTAGAACATTAAACAGGCCTACCAATGCTGAAATTAGACCAATAATAATAATAATAATTTAGGAGGGGCAATTACAGGTACAATACAAGATATTCAGTAATGGTTTTTGTTGTTATCTTTTGATATCTTTGTGATGGAGCTATGATAATATTCACAAGCCATTTTTAAATAGTTGTGTACTCTACAATTATGATATACCCTTTCATATGTGCCATGGTCTAGGATTTAACATGTTGACCTCTTTAATGTAGGGTTTTCCTATTGCGTTGTTGATGACCTGCATTTCCATGGACATATTTTCTTAAATATTCTACAGCTTCTCTACGCTGAGATTGTTGTCTTGTGTAATCTAGCTTCTATAGGTTTACATTGTTTTATCATGTAATTTATTATATCGTGTAAGCTAGTTGAGACCAATGATAAATTGAATTAGTTACCAATTTATCGTAGAAGTTGAGGTCGATTGTTTTCCTTTCAAATTAGGAATGGGATTATTTTTTTCATCTTGAATCTTAACCCAGTAATGGTGTCGTGAAGCATGGTGGTGAATTCTTGTTGTGAGTCCATTGTGCAGAATGTTCACAATTTGTGAATAAGAGGATTATGCACTTCTAAATTACAATTGTAATTTGAACTAAAGCTTCTAGTAACTTATAATTTACCAATGGTGCATGAACATCATAAGAAACATTCACAATAGAATATGAAGAACAATTGGGTACCTACTTCATATGCATTAAAAAATTCTTCTTCTACTTAATGTCAGTTACAACGATAATCTTAGTTGGATCTCCAATATATCTTAAACCAAATTTTCATTTTATCTTTTAGTACAATTATATGTTATTGTATCCTACCTCATTTTATGGTTATCATGGTAACCAAAATATACATTGCACTATGGAATTAATACTGACATGTAATATTGATTTTTTTTTAAGAATGCTCATAATAGTTAATGACCCTAGAGATGATGATCCAAACTATGCTAAACATACATTAAATATAGGAGACAGTGATGATGAGAATGGTGATAGCGTTGGTGATAATGATGATGGTTATAACATTGGTAATGATGATGTGGATGACACTGATCATGATGGTCAGGATGTTGATCACGTTAAAGACAATGAGTATGACCTTGGTGGTGCTAGCTAGTGATATCTTGATGATCTTGGAAATTCCTGTTTTTAGATGGATGCTATGAATTTACCTTAGAATAATGGTATACATGAAACATTTTGATTTGGTTATCATACATTGAATTTTAGTTGATTTGATTAAAGATGTTGACGGTATTATCATTATTATATCGTTACTTTATGTATTTATTGAAAATTATCAACACTATTTTGATGGAAAATTATTATGTATGATTATATTACTATCTTTGGATGGATGCTGTGAATTTACCTTAGAATAATGATATTAATGAAATATTTTGATCTGGTAATCACACATTTGAATTTTAGTTGATTTGATTAAAGATGATGATGATATTATTAGTATTATCTTGTTACTTTATATATGGGCTGGAAATTGTCAATGTTTTCTGATGGAGAATCATTATGTGTGATGATATTACTATTTTTTAAATGAATTTTGTGAATTTACCTTGGAATAATGATATTTGTGATAGGTATTGATTTAGTAGTCATATGTGTATTGAAAATTGTTAATGAATTTTTAATGTAGAATTATTATATATGATGATATTGTTATTTTTTGGATGGATGTTGTCAGTTTCACTTAAATTTATTTGCAAACACTATGTTATCAATTTGAATTGTCATATTTTATTTAATGATATTTAGAAACTGTAATATATTTTACTATGTAATTGAAATTAGTAAAATTAACCTGTAAGGGGTTTCATAAATGGAAAGAAAAGTACACTCTAAACAAGAAGCCAAATGTGGATGTGAATGTGGTGTAACCATGAATGAAAAATTGGATGTTAGACTAGGTGTCAAAAAAAGATGCAAACAAGGAAAAAAAAAAAAATTAACTAGAAGTAAAAAAGGGTGTAACACTAGACATAAAGAAAGGAACCAAACATGGCATACAAAAGGATACCAAATTGGGCACAAAAAAAGCACCAAACTATATACAAAAAAGGACAAACAACTAGATGTAAAATTGGATGCAAAAGAGGATTCCAAGTTGGGTGCTAAAAATAAGCAAAAAAGGATGCAAATTTAGATGCCAAATGAGTATGCAATGAATGGTGTAAAATTTTGATGAAAATTTGGGCACAAAAATAGATGTAAGAAAAGGCACAAAAAAAATGCAAAATGGGGATAAGAAAATGGTGAAACCAATGATGCCATATAGGATGCCAAAAATAATGCATGACTAGCTGTAAATTTAGACTCAAACCTAAGCACAAAATGAGATGCTGATGTGGACACAAAATGAGGCAAAAAAAAGGATGCAAATTTGGATGTTGAAAAGGATGCAAAATTAGACAACAAAAATTATGAAAAATTGATGTGAAAAATGGTTCAAAATTGGACACATAAGTAGACACAGAAAATGGTGAAAAAATGAGCATAAAATGGCTCATAATTGGATGCAAATTGAGATGCAATGTTGCATGCAAAATGAGGTGCAAAAAACGATGGAGATCTTGGTGCAAAAATAAATGCAAAAGTAGACGTAAAAAATGGCTCAAAATTGAATGAAACATTAGACACAAAATGAGATGCAAAGGTTGATGCAACACATGGCTCACTATGCGATGCAAATATAGATGAAAATTTGGATGCTCAAAAGGATGCAAAATTGGATGTGAGAAATGGTTTAAAAACGATGCAAAATTGGATGCAAAAAATGAAGCAAAATATGGTGCAAAAAAGGGAGACGAATCAAATGCAAAAGTGGATGTAAAAAGTGGTGCAAAAAAAGATGCAAAAATGGGCACAAAAATGGATGCAAAATCTGGTGCTAAATCATATTCAATATGTGGTGCAAAATTGGATGAAAAAAAAGGTAAAAAATTAGAAGAAAAAATTGGTGTAAGACTAGATGAAAGAATTGGCACAAACTAGATGCAAAAAATGGTGCTAAATCGAATGCAAAAGATGGTGTAAAACCCAATGCAAATGATTGCACACAACTAGAAGCAAAGAATGAAACAAAATTGGAAGCAAAAAATGACGCAAAAACATATGAAAAAATTGGGACAAAACTAGAAGAAAAACTTGTTGTAAAACTAGATGTAAATCCTAGTGCAAAATTGGAAGCAAAAGTAGTCTTAAAATAAGGTGCAAAACTAGATGTAGAAAGTGGTGCAAAATTAGATGCAAAATCTGATGCAAAAAAGGATGCAAAATTTGATGTAAAAAATTATGCAAAATATGGCACAAAAAAGGTCACTTTAAAATTTTTATAATAGAGTCAGATTTAGTGCCACGACGCTCATCCCAATTGGAAAAGAAATGCACTAAAATCTGGTGCAAATTGCCTGTTTTGTTGTAGTGTATATGGTTCTGGAATTTTTTTGTTACAGTTTTTTGATGCTCAGATACTACTTAGAAGTAGTATTGTATTATGATGATTTATGAGTTGCTACAATATGATATTGTTTCTTTAGTTATTTTGATGGATTTACTGATTGATGGAGATGGATATGATTATATCTGATAGTGAATAGATGGCACAGGTTCATGGGGAGAATTTACTATGCTTCTAATGTTGCATTGTTGACATTATGATTTCTTGAGAATTTCTTTTTGCATGATAATGTGTAGATGTTGTTGAAGTCACATATGTTTCTATTCTATAATTAATGAGGATGAAGTCTTGGATGTTGGTTATAGTTGCATGAAGAGGATATGCACACTATGGTCCTTATTGACATTAGTTGATGATGATGAGTTTCACTCACTAATTATATGTTGTCTTTATTATGTCTTCAATGATGCTTAATTTCATATGGTGCAGATATGGATGATTCATATAGTGTTTTTCTAGTTTTCATGTATGTTATATGGTGATGATACATGTATATGTTATGCTACATATGGTATGTTGATTGAGGATTGTAGCTCTTCCTATGTAGATCATATTGATCTTGATGATATGAGATCAAGGAGATGGGTTACTAACAAGATTTATTGCACAATCTTATGTATTGTTGATGATGTTAAGTTCATATTGTTATCTCTATGTCATAGGTTATCAATGATGGATGGTTAATTGAGTTTCATATTGGTGAATTTGCTTATGGTGTGATAATTCTTCCTGCATGAAGATAATGAGCCAAGAGAATGATATTGCTTCCTATGAATTATAACTCTTCATACATGAGGAAAAAGCAGGGTACATGAAGGTAAGAGGATGGTAATTAATATACTGCTAATATAACTAAAGATTGATGCTACGTTCTCCTATCATACTTGATGATGATATTCTTGGTTCTCGCATATGTTGTTGATGTATTAAGAGATATGTGGTTGTGATGCAAAATATCTATATATATTTAATGTACATGGATTTTGACTCTTAGGGAAAGAGCAAGTTGACCTTGATGAGGTCAAAGGGATGAGTTGATTATGGATCTCTACGAAACAATCTTGCGTCACTACAATTTGTTAATGTTTCATATTTGGTCACAAGATGATGATATTGAAGCTACATTGTCTTATCTTGCATATTGATAATGAGGATGTGCATGTTTTTGTTCATGTTGTTGCTTTGGTCTTGCTACCTCATGGTTGAGGTCCTTGTATTTGGTTATAAATGTAATAACTATCTCTTAATGTAAAGGTCATGACCCATGATGTAATCCTTGTAAACATTAGTCATGTTTGGACTATTGGGATCAAGTCAAATCTTTATGTAATCCCATTATTTTGGTAATTTGATGTAATTTTGAGTCAAATATGTAACCCTACTGTGTTGGGTGATTAATGTAAGTATGAATCCTTGTTGATAGGAACAGTCATATTTAGTTGATTCATAGAATCATGTACTTCCTTGAAAACCTTTCATAAGATTCAGCATATGCTCAGGGGGAGCATGGTCCATATTCAATAGATCAGCCCTATAGTGATCCTCTCTATAAAGGGAGCAAGAAATATTTATTTAGCATTGATGAGCCCTTTGCCCATGATGTCAAAGGGGTAGGGTAGCTTGGTTTTAGGAGAATAATGCTTGGAGAGAAGCTTGGTATGCTTACAAATGTTTTTGCAGGTATTTACAAATGGTGGTGACCAAACACCAAAGTGTTTTCCATGAAGTCCAAATGGGGAGATTGTTGGCATTATGACTAATGTGTTTCCCTTGATAGAAACCTACTTGACAAATATGTCAACGTGATGGTTATGCAATGTGACAAAGAAAATGGAAAAAGGTTGTCCTTGATAGAAACCTACTTGATAAATATGTGATGATAACACGATGAGTATACATGCTAGTATAGATAGGACAAATAGGTTGGACAAAGGAATATCAATTCAGAGACAAAGGAATGATAAAGTAAAATTGTAAGGAAATATGCGTGGGTCATGTGAACAAAAAGCATGTACATATGCGGGTATGGTGAAGAAAAGTCACATACAGGTTCCTCACCATGTTATTCTCAATACCAAGGGCCTTTACCATGCCATCACTACAATAAAACATGAAATTTGCATCGGATTTAGCGCCAGATTTTAGTGCATTTTTTTTACAATTGGGATGAACAACCTAGCGCTAAATCTGGCTCTATTGTACATTTTTTAAAGCGTCATTTTTTGCAATTGATTTTGCATCTTTTTTTACACTTGATTATGCATCATTTTTTGTGTCAAATTTTGCACCAAGATTTGCATCTGATGTTATGATAGGTTTTACTTCTAGTTTTGTGCCATATTTTGCATCTATTTTTCATCATTTTTTGCTTCCTATTTTGTGCCATTCTTTGCTTACATTTTTGCACGCCATCATTTGCATCAAGTTTACAATGCCTTTTGCATCCAATTTAGCACCTTTTCTTGCATCCATTTTGTGTTGATTTTTGTATCTAGTCTTACATCAAGGTTTGCATCTTGTCTTACACTAGTTTTTGCTCCTGATTTTGTACCTATTTTTACATCTAGTTTTGCACCTGCATTGGTGCCTATCTTTGCACCATATGTTGAATTTGATTTAACACCAAAATTTGCATCCATTTTTGTGCCCATTTTTGCATTTTTTTCTACCATTTTTAATGTTCACTTTACGTTTAATTTTCCTCTGTTTTCACATCCCATATTGCACCATCTTTTGCATTATTTGCTACATTCAATTTTGCATCGTTTTTAACACACTTTTTTGCATCCAATTTTATACCCTTTTGAGCATCCAAATTTGCTTCTATATTTTCATACTATGTTAAGTCATGTTTTGTTTCCACCTTTGCATCCCATTTTGTGTTTAATGTTATATTCAATTTTGAGCCATTTTTTACATTGTTTTTGCACCAAGTTTTGCATTGCCTTTTGCATCCAACATTTCATCTCAATTTGCATCCAATTTTGATGTATTTTTATGCCCATTTTTGCACCATTTTTTGTTCCTACTTGTGTGTCCAATGTTGCACCATTATTTACATCCACTTTTTCATCCAATTTTTCATCCTTTTTGGTGTCTAATTTTACATCATTTTCACCATCCAATTTTGAATCATTTTTGGTGTCTAATTTTACGTCATTTTCGCCATCCAAAGTTGCATGTTTTTTCTGCCTCATTTTGTGTCCACATTTGCCTCTCATTTTTTGTCCAAGTTTGAGTCTAAATTTGCATCCAATTATGCATCCAATATGGCATCCTTGGTTTCACCCCTTTTTTAGCCTCATTGTGCATCTTGTTTTATGTATTTTCTTACATCCATTTTTTTTTCCTTTTTTGCACCCAAGTTTGCATCCCAAATTTACACCATTCTTTGCATCATCATTTGTCATCTCAATTTGCATATTTTTTTATTCTTTTTATCACCCAACTTGACATCCCCTTTTGCATCCTATTTTACATCTAGTTGTCTATCCATTTTTGCATCTAGTTTGGTGCCCATTTTTGAATCCTTGTTATAATTAATTAATAACTTTATAATTGAGTTATCACTTCTTATTTCTAGTAACATAAATAAAAGAACATATAGAATAATTAAAAAAATACATCAATATAAATAATTCTAAAAACAAAATATATACAATTGTATAAATAACATGTTTAAATAATAAAATATTACAATTTCACTACACGCCAGTTTTTTGTATCATATTATGAACATTTCTTGATTTTGTTATTAAGGTTATACCATCCATGTATAACTCTTTAGGATCCTTTTGAGCTATGGATGCAAGTCAATTATTTTTGCAACAACAATATCTTCTTGTTAGTCATTGGTACACATGGTTGCATGCCAACCTTTTTTATTTCTAGAAAGAAAAAAATTTTATCTTTCTATTTTGAAAAGAAATCAAATGTTACATACATATGCATTGCCAAATAGGTCCAAATATTAGTTCAAAACTTCACACAAGTATCATTCCAACCTTATATAATGAGGAAGTGAATATCAAGACATAATTTTTCAAAGTAATTTCAATTGTAATTTGTCTCTTGGTCTTCCATCCTAATATTTAATCACTTCAATCAAGGATATATATAACATGATGGCATTAGCAGTACTTCATTGGCGCATGTGTGGAACACCATCATATCATATCTAAATAAATGTGGCATGTTGTATAACATATTAGAGATGTTATATTATAATGTAAGTATAATGACATATTAGACATTTTATAATATAATGTAAGTTGTTATTTTGATTTGCAGTGATCTTTAACATTTTTTTTAATTTATGAAGAGCTTTTTTAAAAAGAGAAATGTGTTAATAATTGGTGGAAGTGATCAATTAATTATTTTAAATATGATATATTTTAATAACATGGAATATATGTTTACCACTAAATTCAAGATCCATATTTTTGTAATGCACCATCCAATAGTGTTAACTTTATGGTATGTTCTATGCTTAGAGCAGTTGACTTACCTTTCTTATTATTATCCACATATTAGCAATCACATGTACATAAGTAAAGTGCAGATAGAACATTAAACGATCAACAGAAAACAAGACAAGACAAGAGACACAAGATGTGGCGGCTAGCAAGGGACAAACCCCAATATGGGGAAACCCTTTGATCAAATCTTCTTTTATCTTCAATAATTCAGCAGAGAGAAATAGTACATAAATCTTATTTACATCAGCAGCAAAAAACCCTAGATCAGCGGCATTAGTGGCATCAGTGGCATCAGTATCATCAACATCAGCTGGTATCATCATCATCAGCATCACCGACATCATCATCATCGGCTTCACCGGCATCATCGGCTTCACCGGCATCATCGGCTTCACCGGCATCAACGACATCACTGGCATCATCGACATCACCGACATCATCGGCTTCACCAACATCATCGGCTTCACCGGCATCATTGACATCACCGACAACATCGGCTTCACCGGCATCATTGGCTTCACCGTCATCATTGGCTTCACCGTCATCATTAGCTTCACCAGCATCATTGGCATCACCAGCATCATCGGCTTCACCGGCATCATCAGCTTCATTGGCATCATCGGCATCACCGGCATCAATAGCTTCACCGGCATCATTGGTATCACCAGCATCATCAACTTCACCGGCATCATCTTAGGATCTCTCCTCCTACTAAAACCAAAAGACAAGTAGAGAGAGGAAGAGATCCAAGTGTGTGTAGAAATGACTTGAATTCCTCTTCTATTTATACTAAAACGTAGAGGTTGAATAGACATGACATTTGGGCTTCTTGAGCCTACATAAGTTGTAGGTTGGCTTAATAATAATTCCATAATCAAAATAAATTCATATCTCCATGAATACTTATCGGAGTTAGATGATATTTGGATCAATCCTACACCTCTCGACGAGAGAAATCTAATAAAAATATTATTATCCATGAATAAGATGACCCACATGAAGTTTTTCCCTAGGTTCCAATTTTAACACTCCCTCTCAACTAGGGAGAACTTCATCTGCAATCTGTCTCTCAGTCACTGATATTCATCCATCAAATGCACTACCCTATACAGCCTAACCCTTGCCCTACTCTACTCTATTTTGCTTGTTCTGCTTTGTCTTGTTCTACCCTGTATTGATTTGTACTACTCTGCTTTGATCTGCTCCGCTCTGCTTTGTTATGTTTTGCTCTGCTTTTGTCCGAATTATTAAGATGAAAAATGATCGAGGATGTATCATACTAACTCAAAGTCAGTCTCAGAGTATGTACCACTGGTCCCAGACCAGTCTCAATCGACTCAAAGTCAGCGTCATAGTGGGTACAACTCCTACCACTGGTCCCAGACCAGTATCGCAGTCTCAGAGATTGTACCACTGGTCCCATACTAGTCTCAACCAACCCAAAGTTAGCGTCATATTATGTACTACTCCCACTGGTCCTAGACCACTACTCCACTGACTAGAGGTTAGTCTCAAAGTATGTACCACTGGTCCCAGACTAGTCTCAACCAACTCGAAGTCAATGCCATAGTAGGTCAACTCCTACCACTGGTCCCAGACCAATATCATTGATCCCAAATCAATGAAGGTCATCCTAGCATAAGGAGTACAGTAGATACAGTGATGCATCCATCGGTACTACTATGGTCCCTATCCTCATTTCCCTACTCATTGATCAGATGAGAGGTACTTCCCATGAGTCCTAGACTGCATGGGTAGGATGCCTCGACATGAGAACTTAATGAATCTTGTCCTCACAGGAGAACTAATCATCTTGCTACACAATCGCCATGGAGAACACATCATCCATGCCTCATAGGAGAGCTAATCATCCTGCTACATAATCGTCATGGAGAACACATCACCCAAACCTCACAGGAGAACTAATCATCCTACTACATAGTCTTCATGGAGAACACATCATCCAGACCTCACAGGAGAACTAATCATCCTACTATACAATTTTCATGGAGAACACATCATCCAAACCTCATAGGAGAACTAATCATCCTGCTACACAGGAGAGTGAATCATCCTGTCCCACAAGAGAAAGAATCGTTTTGTTCCACAAGAGAGTGAATCATCTTGTTCACAGTGTGTACCACCAGGGGAGGATGAGTCACCTTGTGGTTGTATGTTACTCCAATAAGAACCGCAGGACCCCAGAGCTCCCAGAGCTCAATGTATGCAACATGTAGGACCCTTTTACAAGGGTCTCTCGACGACTCCAAGTCATTCAGGAAAATCACAAATTTGATCTTTCCACAGGGCTCTGACCTATACATCATCTCAGTGCGATGGAGCCTCCTTGCTCATCGACTTACCATATCCCAGATAAGGAAGTATCTGATGTCTATCTGCTAGAGAAATCATTGAATAAGGGATTCCTTAATAATCGAATCCCAACTTTGGTTGTCACATAGAATCATAGTAGTACTCATCATGTGTACTCATTGAAGAGTTTCCACAACTAGGCAACTTCATACGAGGTCATACTCGTAGTTATGTATCCAGACTCGGTAGCACTTATAACAACCGATTTCTGCTTCCTGCCCATCCATGATATCGAAGCAGAATCCAAAGAGAACCAGCACTGAGAAGTGCTCTAGTGATCCTCCACACTGCTTGCCCAGTTAGCATTCGAATAATCGTGCAGTTTTCATATTTCCCGCAGTGTATCTTAATCCATGAGAGATTGTGCCTCGAAGATATCTCAGAGGATTCTTGGCACCAATACAGTGAGGCTCAACCAAATATGAGATCACCATGCTAACTGCAAAACATATGTCCAGAGTTCACCAAGAACATAAATGTGATTGAGTTTATAAAACTCAAAGGCATTTCCCAAATCTGGTCCGACATCACTACCATATAACTTCTGAAATTTAACATCATCAAGGTAGTCACAAGCTTGCAATTTATCATTCCACATTTGGAATCCAACTCCCTCTTACTTCTGCAAATGAGAGGATCTGCACCTATCATAAATAGGTCATCCTTATGAGGTGCCATTATGAGAGGTCTATCACCCACAACCTTCAGGTAATGGTTTGGATCGGTTTCACTCCTAGTGAATCTCAGCTTCATCAAATAACTATCAATCCTCTCATACTACGCCTTGGGTGTTTTGCTTCAAGCCATAGAGGGCTTTCTTCCACCTGTATACATGATATTCTCATTCATGAATCTCAAACTCCATGGGTTGTTCCAAACTTGTGGACTTGCTACATGAGGGGAATGGTCCCTTTGTAAGATTTTCCTTTGGTACATCTCAGACATGTACCTTCATGCTCTTTTTGAATTCATGCATCCCTATCACCATCTGACTCACAGACCTCCGGTGCTGTGCCAATGGACATGGTCCCCAGTGGACTTCCTGCAACTTGATACAACCCTGAACTCAAAAACATCTTTGAAAAAATCTATTTTCAAACACGTACCTTTCCATCGATGAGTGCCACCTTGTAACCTTTGACTTCCATTGCTGAAATGGACACCAAGGTCTTCTTGCGATCAGGTACATAAAATAGATTCTGTAAATGAATCAAGTTACCTTCATTCAATTGAGGGGTAACATTCCCTACACCCTTAGATCTGAACTTCCCAATGAAGTGATCTTTAAGTAGGCCATCAGAAACTTCCGCTATGCCATTCTAGTAATATTCTTTGCTTTTACTTCACCCTCGGTGAATTTGAATCCTTTGATCCTTTTGTCTTGTCCCAACTATTGTTAGTGATTTCTCTTTCACTCTTGCTTGGGAATTGTCTTCACCTCAGCTTTGATACCATGTTAACTTTATGGTATGTTCTATGCTTAGAGCAGTTGACTTACCTTTCTTATTATTATCCATATATTAGCAATCACATGTACATAAGTAAAGTGCAGATAGAACATTAAACGATCAACAGAAAACAAGCCAAGACAAGAGACACAAGATGTGGCAGCTAGCAAGGGACAAACCCCAATATGGGGAAACCCTTTGATCAAATCTTCTTTTATCTTCAATAATTCAGCAGAGAGAAATGGTACATAAATCTGATTTACATCAGCAACAACAAACCCTAGATCAGTGGCATCAGCATCATCGGCATCAGCGACATTAGTATCATCGACATTAGTCAGCATCATCATCATTAGCATCACCGACATCATCAGCATCACTAGCATCATCATCATCGGCATCACCAGCATCATCAGTTTCACCAACATCATTGGTTTCACCGGCATCATCGGCATTACCGGCATCATCAGCTTCACCGGCATCATTGGCATCACCGGCATCATCAGTTTCACCAGCATCATCGGTTTCACTGTCATCATCAGCTTCACCGGCATCATCGGCTTCACTGGCATCATCGACTTCACCGGCATCATCGGCTTCACCAACATCATCTTAGGATCTCTCCTCCTACTAAAACCCAAAGATAAGTAGAGAGAGGAAGAGATCCAAGTGTGTGTAGAAATGACTTGAAGTCCTCTTCTATTTATACTAAAACTTAGAGGTTGAATAGACATGACGTTTGGGCTTCTTGAGCCTACAGAAGTTGTAGATCAGCTTGATAATAATTCCATAATCAAAATAAATTCATATATCCATGAATTCTTATCAGAATCAGATGATCTTTAGATCAATCCTACACCTCTCGACGAGAGGAATCTAATAAAAATATTATCATCCATGAATAAGATGACCCACAGGAAGTTTGTCCCTAGTTGCCAATTTTAACAAATAGATAAAGACCCATGTGATGCGAAAAGAGTGTAACAATATTTTTTATTTTCTGATTGGCCAACCATAGAAAATATAATAATGAAAAAGATCCACTATGACTTAGAGAGAAAAAGTGACATTAGAAAAAAAAAGTAGATGAGCGACATCATTGTGTAGAAGTTGTTGTTTTTTATTCTAGTTATCTATATAAATAATAAAATATTCTAGATTGATGCTCCACAGGGATATTTCCATTCAAAATGTTAAAATAAAGCTCTAAGAATGCCATACTTATGCAAAAACTAAGTTGATATGGTATTTCTCCTTTTAATTGATTATCAAACAAACTGAGCCTCTTCAAATGAAAGAGATGTCCCAATTGAATTGGGATATGATGGTGGAATGCATGGATAGAAATATCAAGTGAGTGGATAAATGGAAAATTGACGAGGGAAGGAGAAATAGAGCCTTCCATATGCCAGGAACTGAGGTCGAGAGTGACCACTCTCTAAGCATGGAAATGGTTGCTGGTAATACTAGTCCAGTACTTCAACGCTCCAATAGGTCATGGAATTATGAGGATCCTCAGTGACGAGCTTCTTAAATTCCAAGAGGGATCCGTGATCATGAGTGAAAAGAAAAGTGTGCCCCAAAATTTTGATTGCTACATTTTCAAAATAATCTAATGTCACCAAATTTTTAACAAAAATGGAAAAAATCAGCTAAAAACTTTTGATTGGTGCATTTTTCAAAATATTCTAATGTCACCCAACTTCTCTTCAACAATTTATTCATGGATATGAAAAAGAAAAACCCATTAAAACACAAAGAAATTGTGGTCGAGGAAGGCTTTACCATTGGTTGTGGCGATTATGGCACTGCTTCTCAACACGTGTTGTAAACAAGGGATCTTCGATTGTGGCATTATTGCTCAGTGCTTGTTGCAAATAAAGGATCTTTGATTGTGGCACTATTGCTCAGGGCTTACTACAAACAAATGATCTTCTCAATTAAATGAAATAGCCCCTCAATTGTATTTTTCTTCCCAAAAAATACAAAAAGCGGGAAATGAAGTAAGTATTTTGAAATATATTTCTAAAATGAAAAAGTAGCAA